>JAVJHY011603938.1:0-10321 GCA_035593235.1 Phascolosoma agassizii | reverse complement strand
GGCCCGGCACCACAAACCCCGCCGAAGTCGCAATGGCCTTTGGCGATGCCCACGACCCGCTCGTCATTCGCCGCAACTTCCCCACCGCAGTGCGGTTCTCGGCGCTACCAACCTTCGAGCTGCTGCACACCATCGACGGTGAATCTCGCCTCGCCCGCGCTGCCGCAATGCTCGACACGCTCCTGGCCTGACCACCGCCAGATCCGTCGGCGCTACGACGCGTGCAACAAGCCGATCCGTTTGGCTTCGCGGACCGACCAGCGAAACACCGCCAGCGAGGCGATCATCAGCACGACTGCGGTGGCGCCCAAGATGGCGAGCTCATCGGCAACGTCGCTGAAGCCGCCGTCTTGCAACAGCGCTTCACGGATGCCGCGGATGCCATAGAACGGCGGAAAGACGTACGCGAGCCACTAGATTGCTGATGGGAAGACTTCGACGGGGAACAGCGCTCCTGAGAGGAGCAGCGTGATCTGCGCGAGTGGCCCCGATATTGGATCTCCCCGTTTGACGAGGATCACGATGGAGGCAACCAACACGCCAAAGCCGCAGAAGACGGCAAGCGTGAGGGCCAAGACGGGGGTCGCTACCAAGATGCCGTAGGGGCGCAGGCCTGAACCAACCGCACCCAAACCAATGCCCACCAGGCCAACGAGTTCGATCGCCGGAGCGATGACAACGACCGGGTCGAAGCGTGACGCACGCGTCCACACGCCGGCGTGCACCGTGACCCAACGTGGATCCTCGACGACGAGCGTCGCCGCCGCGAGCCGTGTTTCGACCTCGAGCCAACCGCCCGCACCGCTCGTCCCCAGCGCGTCCCCGGTCGCGATGCTCCGCACTTGGATGCCCCCGAGCGGCGCGCCCGAACCGTCGAGCACACGCACGCGCAACAACGCAGGGCCGAGCTCAGCCGGGCCGCGCTCGGGCAACCGGGGCGCGACGTGCGCGCGGTCGATCGGAGCGCGCGTCGGTGCGGGAGGAGTCTCGCGGACGCGCGAGGTCGTGACCGCCGAAGCGTCGACGCGCTCACTCGCATGCGGAGCGACGATCTCGAGCGCAGAGCCCGCCGCTGCGTCGCTCCACCTCCACACGATCGCACCGGCAGCGATGCCGATGACGAGCGCGATGGCGAGCTTCGCGTGCACGAGCGATCCGGCTAGGGACGCGGCCTGGGCCACGAATCCAGTCGGCACCACCGCTTCGCCGGCGGGCGCGAGTGCGCGGGACGGATCGACAAGCGTTCCGATCGCGGCGAGCCACGAACGAGAGGGAGCCGCCTCGGATGCTCCAAGCCGAGAACGCAGAAGCGCGAGCGCGCGCTGCAGGCGACTGTTCACGGTCGCGACGGGAATGTCGAAGCGACGCGCGATCTCGCGCTGCGGCAGCTCTTCGAAGAAGCGTAGGAGAACGATCGAGCGATAGGGCTCGTGCAGTGCCAGCACCTCGTCCGCGAGGTGGCGTTGGATCGAGACGCGCTCCACGAGATGATCCGTCGCTTCGGTCGCCTCGGCGCGCGCGCTTCCCTCCTCTCGGGCCCGCCGACGCCCCTCCCCGCGCGCGTGCTGACGGGCGATGTTGCGGGCGATCGTGGCGAGCCAGCGGCGTAGCTTGGACGCGTCACGCGGCTGCGCCTCAAGCGCGACGACGCAGGTCTCCTGAACGAGCTCCTCCGCCAAGAACGGATCCACAACCAGGTGGGTCGCGAGGCGCCGCAGCCAGCTCACATGCTGGAGCAGCTCGTCGCGCGGCGCGACGGTTCCTGGATCGTGGGACGGTTGAGACATCGCGTGACCTACGCATCCGGATGCCGCGCGTGCGAAATCCGATGCACGAAGATCACGGGATTCTCACGCCGCAATTCGAGACGAACGCCGGAGCCCGCCCGACCCGATCAGAAGCCGATCACGTAGTTGTACGCGTTGCAGAGCTCCACACCCCCGCCGAGGATTCCAGCTTGGGTCGTGAACGGGATGCCCGAGTAGAAGACGTCGGCCGGAATCGCGAAGTCGTGGCTGTTGACGCCTCCGCCGGTCACAGCGCGCACGTCGACGAGGAGCTTCTGCGACGCGAGGTCGATCAAGAACTCGCCGAACCGGCCGAAGTTGCCGGTGCCCGCACCCGCGTACATCCACAGCACGGTGTGCGTCGCGCCCGGGTGTGCGGCGTAGGCCACGCTGTTCGACCAATTCGAATCGAGCACGCACGCACTCGACGTGAAGCACGGCGTGTTCATGCCGCTGCCGTTCTCAAAGGCGAACGTCGCGGTCGGCGATTTGCAGAAGAGGTCGGCGGATACACCGTCGATCGCGGCCTCCGTCACGGAGCCGCTGATGTCGGCGATCGAGAAACGCACCTTTACCGTGCTGTTCGGTACGACATAGTCCGACACGCGGAAGCTGTACTCGAGCCAGCCCCCGGCCAGATTGAACACCTGCTCGACGTCGACCCACGAACCCCCGTTCGAGACCTCGACCTCTAGCTGACTGAGCACGTCGCCGACGTCGCTTCCTTGCCAACGCCAATAGGAAATCAGGCCATCGCCGGCGCTGAAGTCGATGGCGGGAGATGTGAGGATGGTCGGGCCCCCGTCGACATCGAAGTCCCCGACACCGGCGCCTACGAAACCGTCCTCGGTGACGAAGCACATGCCACTTCCGTCGGCGTCGTAGCCCGGCGCCATACCCGACCCGGTGGGTGTCACGCGCTCCCATGCGCCGGAAGTCAGCGCCATGTTCGTGATCGCCCAGCCCATGTCCGATTCGAAGTCGTCCGAGAACACGTTGGTGAGCGCGAGCGACGAGTACGTCGTGTAGTACTCAGTCGGCGCGCTCGCGGGACGCGTGAACGTCTCTGCGCCGCCGGTGTCCGCGCTAAAGTAGTAGTCGATCCGACTGTCGCAATCGGCTGCCGGTAGGTCGCCTTCCCATGTATCGTCGACGACGAACGACATGGAGGAACTCGTGAAGGGCGCGCCATCGATGCTCGTGAAGAGTTCGACCGTGCCCGTGTCGAGCGTCGCCGCTCCGAGTGCCTCGATCTCGACCTGGATCGCCGTGGTCTCCCACGGAGCGATGGTCTTCGGGCGTGCCGACAGCGAGCGGAACTCGAGGCCGCTGAAGTCGAGCGTGAAGATGCCCTCGGACAGATCACTCGCGAGCACTTGGTCGAGCCCGGGCGAGGGGTCAACGCCCCAGCAACCGAGGAAGCCGAACGGCGTCGCGGTCGACGTGTCGTAGGAAGCGACGACCTCCCACGTGTCGTTCGTCCGATCGATCTGGAGCACGAGCACGCCCGCGCTGTAGTTCGAGACGAACACACGATCCCCGGAAACCACCGGGTTGTGCGCGCTGTAGGTCGACTTCGCGCCCGAAAGCGGCGCGACGTACGAGTCGACTTCGCGCAGCTCGACGCTTCCGGGCGATGCCGTCATGCGCCAGAGTCGGATCGCCCCGCCATGACGCTCGTCGGTCGTGATCACATACTCGTTGTCGTCGGTGGGCCAAACCGCGTGACATGCGAAACCCTCGACCTCGCCTAAGTAGACGGGCGCGTTCAAATCGAGGTCGCTCACGTCGTACACGAGCAACGCGTCCCACTCGGCGACGAACAGGTATTCGTCCGTCAGCGTGATGTCGTGAACGAAGCCGGTCCCGAGATTGAAGATCTCGTGGTCGGCCGACGTGATCGTGGCCGGCGGTGACGCTGGGTCGTAGCTGCTCAGGTCGAAGAGCGCGAGCTTGTCGTTGAGCGAATCGCAGCTCGCGATCCAGCCGTCGGACCGGTAGCTCGTGTTATGGCTGGTCGAATACCCGAACGTCGACACCGTCGAGAGGAGCGTCGGTGTCGCAGGGTTCGTGAAGTCGTAGATCCCGAACATGTCGGGTCCGGCCGCGTCGAACGCGACGAAGCCAAGAACAACAGCCGGATCGACGACCGAGAGCCCCGCCTTGATGTCCTGCGCGCTGCACGCGTTGTTCGGAGAAGGAACCGTGATCTGAGTCGTCCAGAAGATCGAGCTCGGCGTCGAGACGTCGATGACGTCCACGACGTTCAACCCGAAGCGACCGATGTACGCCGCAGTGCCGTCGAACCACACGTCGGAGTACGTGTCCCCGGGGATTTCGTAATCGTCGAGGACCGAGGCGTGGAAAGACGGGTCCTGCGCACTCGCCGGTGCTTCGAGCGCGAGAACCGAGACGGCGAGCGACAAGACGAACGAAGTGCGAACTTTCATGACAGACCCCAGGGTACCGAACCGATGGCGAGGCGATCGCCCGACGACGACCGGGGAACAGGATACAACGCTTAATACGCGAGGCGTGCGTCGGCGCACACCTCCTGCGCGAATGCGCTCGACCCGTGAACACATCGGAGCGCGGTCGCGCCCCTTAGCCCCTTAGCTCTGCACCCGCGCGGACGGCGCGTCTCTCCACGGGGAGCTAGAGCCCCGCCCCGGAGTCGTAACGGTCTGATCGGCTCGCGACTGAACTTCGCCAGCGCGCGCACGACGCCCGCCCGCACCGGGCAGTCCCCGGTGCCGGCGCGAGCGCCGCGTATTCCGGTTCGAGCGCGTGCGCTCGCGTCGGATCAGAACCCGATCACGTAGTCGTACGCGTTGCAGAGTTCGACACCGCCGCCAAGGATGCCCGCCTGGGTCGTGAACGGGATACCCGTGAGCACGACGTCGGCCGGAATGGGGAACGAGTGAGTGTTCGTACCCCCACCGCCAATCGACTTGACGTCGACCAGCAGCTGCTGCGACGACAGGTCGACGAGGAACTCGCCGAACTGGCCGAAGTTACCCGAGTCGGGGAACTCATACATCCACAGGACGGTGAAGGTCGCGCCGGCGTGGGCTCCGTATGCGACGTCCGATGACCACGTGTCGTTCACGACACAGGGCTCCGACGTGAGGCACGCGGTGTTCGCGCCACTGCCGTTGCGGAACGTCGCCGTCGCGAGCGGGTCCTGGCAGAATTGGTCGGCGAGGAAGTTGTCGACGCACGCCTCGGTGACCGAGTCGTTCGGGTTGTCCGAAATCTGGAAGCGCACCTGGATCGTGCTGTTCGGCGTGACGAAGTCCGACACGCGGAACGAGTGGTCGATCCAGCCGCCCGCGAGCTGATAGATGTCCTCGACCTCGACCCAGGCTCCGCCGTTCGACACCTCGACGACGAGCCCATCCGTGTCGTCGCCGGGCGAGTTCGCCTGCCAGCGTGAATAGCTGATGACGCCGTCCCCCGCGCTGAAGTCCATCACGGGCGATGTCAGCGTCGTAGGACCGCCATCGAGGTCGTTCGTTCCGACGTCGGCGCCGACGAGTCCATTCTCGGTGACGAAGCACATGCCACTTCCGTCGGCATCGTAGCCGGGCGTCATGCCCGTGCCGTTCGGCGTCACGCGTTCCCACGCGCCCGACGTCAGGCTCGCGTCGTTGACGACCGACCAACCCTTGTTCGAGTTGAAGTCGTCCGAGAAGACGTTCGTCCAGTTGAGCGTCGAGTAGGCGGTGTAGACGTCGGTCGGTGCGATCGCGGGCGCCGTGTAGGTCTCCGCGCTGAGGTTGTCCGCGCTGAAGTAGTAGTCGACCTTGCTGCCGCAATCGAGCGACGGGAGGTCGCCCGACCAGGTTGTACCCCCCTGAAAGACCATCGATTGGCTCGTGAACGACGCTCCGTCGATACTCGTGTAGAGCTCGATCGTGCCGGTGTCGAGCATTGCCGTGCCGACCTCCTCGATCTCGACCGAGATCGACGTCGTCTGGAACGGCGTCACCGTCGTGGGACGCGCGGACGTCGAGCGAAACTGAATCGCGGAGAGGTCGAGCGTGAACAAGCCTTCCTCGAGATCGCTCAGGACAACGCGCTCGGCGCCGAGGAGCGGATAGACGCCCCAGCCGCCGAAGTAGCCGCCGGCCGATTGGATCGAGCTGTCGTAGGACGCGACGCGCTCCCAAGTGTCCGTCGTGCGGTCGATCTGGAAGACGATCAGGCCGGCGCTGTAGTTCGAGACATACACGCGATCACCCATGACGACCGGGTTGTGCGCGCTATAGGACTCGTACGTTCCACTGGGCGGCGCGACGTACGAGTCGAGCTCGCGCAGCGTCACGCTCGAGCCATTGTCCGTCATCTTCCAGAGGCGAATCGCTCCGCCCTGGCGCTCGTCGGTCGTCACGACGTACTCGTTGTCGGCCGTCGCCCAGACCGCGTGGCAGGAGTAACCCTCGACCTCACCCAAATACACCGGCGCCCCCGAGTTGAGGGCCGAGACGTCGTACACGATGAGCGCATCCCACTCGGCGACGAACAGGTAATCGTCCGTCAGCGTGATGTCGTGCACGAACCCGGAGCCGAGTCCGGTGATTTCGTAGTCGAGCGCGGTGATCGAAGCAGGCGGCGACGCCGGGTCGTACGCACTGAGGTCGAACAGCGCGACTTTGTCGTCGATCGAGTTGGCGCACGCGATCCAGCCGTCCGCGCGGTAGCTCGTGTTGTGGCTCGTCGAATAGCCGCTCGCGGAGACCGTCGTGAGTAGCGTCGGAGACGCGGGCGTCGAGATGTCGTAGATCCCGAACATGTCCGGGCCGTTGAAGTCGAACGACACGAAGCCGAGCGTCACGTTGGAGTCGACAGCGCTGATCCCCGCCTTGATGTCCTGCGCGCTGCAGGCGTCGTTCGGCGACGGAACCGTGATCTGCGTCGTGAGGGAGATGCTCGACGGGTTCGAGATGTCGATCACGTCGACGATGTTCAGTCCGAAGCGCCCGATGTACGCGGTCGTCCCGACGGCCCACACGTCCGAGTACGTGGCACCCGCGAGGTCGTAGTCATCAAGGAACGTGGCGTGAAACGCCGGGTCCTGGGCGGCGGCCAGGCTGCCGCCGGCGAACGACGACGCGAGGACGAAAAGTGCGGACAGGGATCGACCATTCTTCATGGGGTGCTCACGGTGCAGTGGGCTATCCGATCGGCGCCGTGGGCCGCTCGGATTGAGGGGGGAGGGTTGGAATGAGCGTTGGGGTACGTCGGGTCTGACGAAAGTGGGATGGGTCAGGTTCCGTCCGACTCAGGGGCTTCAGGGATAGCGTACAGGTGGAATTGCCCTTCCGGGGGGACGTGGGACGCGTTTCCGGGCTCGATGCGGAAAGAAGCGACCGAAACGCCGAGGATCGAGTGGGCCGGCGACTCGCGCCGGATGCGGCCGACCTATCGCTTCGAATAGTCCTTCAGAACGTACTCGGCCCACGCAGCGTCGAACTCCGCCGTGCTCATCCCTAGCCCCGCCTCGAAGGCGCCGACAAGCTGCTCCCGGATCCAATCGGCGCGCGGCTTGCCGCCGGTGTCCCACGGAACGGGGGTCTGCACGGCATTCAGGAATGCGGCCGGCTTGCCGTCCTCGAGGCTCATCACGTAGTCCACGCGCGACCAGAGGATCATGTGCTCGGCAAACTTCAGGTCCTCGTAAGCACGCCACCCGAGCATCTCGTCGGTCGACGGGAAGAACTCGTGCTCCACGCGCCCGCGCACCTTCGGCTCCCACTTGCGATCATCGTCCGAACGGCGAATCGCGGCGCCGGGCGGCGACGTGTAAAGCAGAAAGCGGTCGTCCATGCGGCGCGCGAACCAGCGCGCCAATCCGAGGGTCCACCAGAGCGAGCCGTTGTGCGTGAACCCCTGATAGCCGTCGGCGAAGTTCTGGACCATCCCGAAGACGACGCCGTAGTGGAACGCGGCGTCGCGCGAGTAGGACCCCTCGAGCGACTCGAAACTGAGCCCGAAGAAGAACGTGTCGCTCTTCGGGAAGTAGTTGCGGTACGAGGTCTCGAACGCCTCGCCGCAGAACGCGGCGGTGTAACGCGAGAGGCTGCTGCCCTTTTGAAGCAGTAGCACGGCGAGCTTGCCCTGCATGCCGAGATACGGTCCCGCGCCGCTCGGCATCTTCGGATCCGCGACGCCTGGAGCGAGCCCGGGCGTCGTCGCTTTCGTGCTCGACGCGTCGTACGCAACGCGAGCCGGAGTCGCATCCTCCAGCCCGAACGCGTCGAGGTACGACGCGTAGAGTTCCTCGAGCCGCATCGCGTACAGATGCAGGCGCAACCAGGGATCGAGGACCTTCGGCTTGGACTTGACGTCCGGAAGCTTCGCCTTGAGCCGCTTCAGATCGGCGAGCAGGAGCTTCTTGTCGAGACGCTCGGTCGGCATCGACAGCTCGTCCAGGCTCGAGCCGATCTTGAAGTGCTCGGTCTCGACCCAGATCAACGGAACGCCGCCCAGCGTCTCCTCGACCACGTCCGTCGTATGTTCGTCCGCGAAGTGGAACGGTCCGAAGCGGACGTACCCCGCGGCCTTCATCGCCTCGGGGTCGTTCTCCGTGTACGGATCTACGGCGAGGTCGTCGGCGTCGCTCCGCTGGGCCGCGGCGGCGGTCGGCGCCGCGACACCGGCGAGGAGCGCGAACAGAACGGCGGCGACGGAACTCGATGCCCCGCCGCCGCCATAAATGTCAGCCATCGGACGCAACCTCGAACGCTACGCGGACTCGTCGCTCGAGCTGGCGCCACGCGCGTGCTCTGCGCCTTTGTCCGCCCGCAGCGCGAGCTCGGAGATCTCGCCGAGACGTGCGATCACGTCATTGCGCTTGGCGCGCAACTTCGTGAGCTCGTTCTGGAACTTGACGACCTTGCGCGACTTCGGGCCGTCCTTCTCGATCGCGTCGTTCATCCGACCGTCGAGGTCGGCGATCTTCTGATCGAACTCGTCCATATCGTCGAGCACGCCGAAGAGCTTCTTCAGCACCGGTCCGTGCTTCGTCTTGTACTCGGCCTGGAGCAGCTTCTCCATCTTGTCCCAGAGCTCGGTGCGCGACTGCTCGCCATTCAGATCGAGCCGCCCTGATCCGTCCGCCTTCGCGACGAACAGGTGCGCCGGGCCGTCGTCCGTGAACAACTTGTGGAACGGGTCGTCCGATTCGAGCACCGCGGGCGGAAGCTTGACGCAGTGGAACCAGCGCGACATGAGCATGGTCTTCTCGTTGTCAGCGCCTTTTGTGAGCAGCGCATCGTCGGTGCCCGTGCACGTCAGACATTCGCGCAAGACGAGCAACGGCCGCGGGTCGTCCCCCGCGATGACGCCAAACGCCTTCTCGAGCGCGAGCGCATGCTTGATCTCGACCGAGGTCGAATCACCGGTCGACGTCTTCACCTCCGGGACGTACTTCGGGTACGTCCAGTCGATGTCGAGGGCCAAACGGCTCGACGGCCCACGCACGGCCGTCATGAACGCCCCAAAGTCGGCGGAACCTCCGCCGGCCGCCGGACCACTGAACGTGGCTCCGGCGGTGCTCGGGCATCACTGCGGCGCGGCGCCGGCCGGCGCACCGAGAAGGAAGACGATCAGGCTGCTGATGCCCGTCGCCCACAGGCGTGACTTGAGGGAGTTCGGCATGGGACCAAGGCGACCCGCTTCAGGATCGCGCTTCCTTTTTCCGTTTGAGTTTCGAGACCTTCGCCGCGCGCTCGCGCAGCTCCTCGCGCTTTTTCAAGAGCTTCGACAGATCCTTCTTGAGCTTCTTTGCCCGCGGTGCGGCTGGCCCACTGTCCTCGACCGCCTCATCGAAGGCGGTTTCCAGTGTATCGATCCGCTCGTCCAGCTCGTCATATTCGTCGAGAATCCGGCTGAGCTGCTTCAGAGGCTGCTTCGGGTCTTTCGTGTACTCCACGTCGAGGATCGCTTCCATGGCCGCCCAGAGAACGTCGGTGGACTGCAGGCCATCGAAGTCGCGCCGTTCGTCGCCGTTCGCGCGCGCCAGGATGACATGGACCGGCTCCTTCCCCTCCTCAGGCTCGCGACCGTCGAAGAGCGCATAGAGCGCGTGTCCCTTCGCGCGCGATTGCGGCGACAGGCGCACGCAGTGAAACCAGCGCGTCATCAGTGCCGTGCGTTCGTTCTCGTCGGGACGGGCCAGCAGTCCGCGCTCGGACCCGATACAGTCGGTGCACTCGCACAGGACGAGTAGCGGGCGCGTGTCGTTGTTGGCAAGAAACGCGAAGGCGCCCTTCTCGTCCAGCAACTCGGTGGGCATCGGAGCAACCGGCTCGATCCCGGACGTTCCGTCACCGGCTTCCGCAGCGGAAGTGTCGCTCGTGCTCCGGAGTTTGCGGGTTTCCGGGTCGTCCCAGTCGATCATGAGTTCGAGCCGACTCGTCACGTAGCGCCCGCGCGCGAAGATCGGCACGCCACCCGTGACGGTGGGGCCGACGCCCACGGGGCCCTTCGCTCCTGGAGCATTCGGGTCGAGGCCGCGCGGTCCGCCGCCC
>JAVJHY011603937.1:0-48016 GCA_035593235.1 Phascolosoma agassizii | reverse complement strand
TGGTCGAGGTCTTCGTCCGAGACGTCCAGGCGTCACCGCGCGTCCGTGAGGCGATCGAAGCAAAGCTGGAGCGTGAGCAGGAAGTGGAGCAGGAGCGCTTCCAGACCGAGATCATCCAGGAGCGCGCGCAGCAGGCGATGGAAGAAGCGAAGGGTATCGCCGAGGCTCAGAAGATCATCTCGGAGGGCCTGACACCGGCGTACCTGACGTACCACTACATCGAACAGCTCGGGACGCTTCCGCCGGGATCCGTGGTCTACGTGCCGACCGAGGGTGGTGTGCCACTGATGCGGTCACTGGGCGGCGGCGGCAACTGACCGTACGCAACAGCCGCGATAGAAGCGACGGGCGATGAGCCCTGACACACGAGCGCCGGTCGGGTCGATGGAAACCCGGCCGGCGCTTCTGCTGTACGGAAGGACGTGAAGATCTTCCGACGGGCCACAACGACTGGGGGCGAGGAGCCACCGACACGCCGACGCAAGTGGCGGGCGCTGGTGGCAGCGGTCGCCCTCGCAGCCGCGGCCGGCTGCATGGCCTGTTCTCCCGTCTACATCGTGAAGGCCGGGATCGCAGAGGCTCGGATTCTGCGGGCCCGGCAGCCGATCCACAGGGTGCTCAACGACAGCACCGTCGACGTCGACACCCGCAACAAGCTCGCGTACGTGGTCGAAGCGCGGCGTTTCGCCGCCGAGGAGTTGGGCATCGACGTCGTCATCGGGATCTGGCGAGGTCTCGTCGGGCCGGCCGGGCTTTCGACAGCGTGGCGTGTTCGCCGAGGCGTTGCGTGCGCTTCAGCTGTTGTGAACAGCAGGGAAAAAAATTCAGCTGAGCAACCGTATTGGTGACCCGGCGATCCACGCCTCGATCGCCTCGACGGCCTGGGCGAAGAAGAGTTCGTACGTCTGACGAGTGACATATCCGACATGTGGGGTCAGGATGATGCCTGGCTCGGCCCGCGTCGGATCGTCAACCGGGAGCGGTTCTTTGTCGAAGACGTCGAGCGCAGCCCCCGCGATTCCACCGGCCTGGACGGCATCCAACATGGCATCGGTATCGACAATCTGCGATCGCGACGTGTTGATCAAAAAGGCGTCCCGCTTCATGAGCGCCAACTCGCTCGCGCCCACAACGCCAATGGACCGTTCGCCGAGCTTCAGGTGGATGGAGACAACATCCGCAGTGCGGAACAATTCGTCCTTGCCCGCAGGGCGGACGCCCACCTCTGCGCAACGTTCCGTCGTCAGGTTTTCACTCCAGGCGATCACGTCCATGTCGTAGGCCTGAGCGATTCGCGCCACATGCTCGCCGAGCCGTCCGAGCCCTACCAACCCGAGGGTCAGACCTGCGAGGTCTCGACCGAGCCCGACCTGCCAGCCGCCGTGGCGTACGGATTCGATTTCGTTCAGTAGCCGCCTGTTGAGGAGATGCATCAAGGCAAAGGTCAGCTCAGGCGTTCCGATTGGCGATGACTCGGTTCCGCAGACCACGACGCCTTGCGCTCTGGCCGCCGCCACATCGATTGCTGCATTGCGACGACCGGCGGTGACGAGCAACCGGAGCGCCGGTAGCCGCCGCAGCAAGGATGCCTGAAAGGGCGTACGTTCTCGCATTGCGACCACCACGTTGTACGGGGTGAGACAAGCGACCAGCTCGTCTTCGTCGCTGATGTGCTCATGGTGGAAATCGACCTCACAACCGAGGCGGGCCCAGTCCGCAAGGCCGCCAGCAACACGCTGGTAGTCGTCGAGCACCGCAACACGAGTCATGGACGAAGCGTAGGAGGTGTGGATGTAGGAGGTGTGGACGGAGAGTAACAGCCGCCGAGATCCTCAGTCATAGGTGGCCCAGGCGCCATAGCCGGGGTGCGAGAACTGGTTTGGGATCTCGATGACGACCGGTCCATCGGTGTCGAGCACGGACTCGAGCGTTGAGCCGACGGCCGACAGATCTTCCACTCGTAGACCCCGGGCCCCGAAGGCCTTGGCAACGGCCACAAAGTCCGGCGCGTCGACGTCAACTCCCGAACGTCGTCCGTACAGGTGATCCTGGTGACGGCGTTCGACGCCATAGCCCTGGTCGTTGAAGATCATGATGATGGCTGGGATCCGTTCCTGGACCGCTGTCATCAGATCCTGGATGGTGAACATGCTTCCGGCGTCACCGATGACGGCAATACAGGGATGTTCCGGCGTTGCCACCTTGGCTCCGATGGCCGCGGGGAGGGCAAAGCCGAGCGTTCCGAATCCTGACGGCACGAACCAGGTCCGTGGTACGAAAGCGCTCCACGCCGATCGGGCCCAGAAGGCGATGGTCGTTGGGTCGTTGAACACCCTGGCGTTCTCGGGCAGCGCGGCACGCATTTGGTCCAAGACGTCGAGTTCGGGATGGGCCCCGACAGCGGCTCGGATCGTGGCGTGGATCTTGGCGACCTCAGCAACACCCCAGCCTGGTGCTTCGAAACTCGACTCGCGACCGGCGCTCAACAGTCCAGCCTGCAAACGCTGGAGAGACAGCTTGGCGTCTCCGACAATGCCGACCTCGGCTTCGTAGTTCCGGCCGATCTCCGCTGGATCCATATCGATCTGGACGATCCGTCCTGGCAGTTCGAGTGACCACCCACCGGTCGGAAAATAAGAGAACCGGGTCCCGACGGCCAGAACGACATCGGCACGGTCGAGCAGATCGCGGACCGGTTGTTCGTTCCCCCAGTTGCCGATATGCAGTGGGTGGTCGGCTCGAATGCTCCCCTTTCCGGCCTGCGACGTGAGCACGGGCGCACTGAGCAGTTCTGCCAGGGCGGTCAGCTCTTGCTGTCCATCGGCGGCGACCACCCCTCCCCCGGCCCACACCAATGGACGGCGCGCCGATGCCAGCGCGGCCAGCGCGTCATCGATGGCTGCCGCTCCGGGTTGCGTCGGTTTCGCTGCGGCGGCGGCCGGTACAGACGCGTCTGTCAACTGGTCGAAGGCCTCGGCGGCAATCTCGACGACTGCGGGGCGCGGCCGACGATTGCGGAGAGCAAACATCGCTTGATTGATGGCTGGAGCGATCTCGTCGGCCAGGACCGGCTGACTGCCGAAGCCGCTCACCGGACGGAAGATGCCGAACTGGTCCGAGATGTCGTGGAAGTAGCCTCGGCCCTTTCGCCGGACGCTCGCCGGGTTCTCGTTCAGAATATGCAGGATGGGTGAGCTGTCGGTGAATGCGGTCGACATGGCGGTCAGGGTGTTAAGCGCACCGGGGCCTCCGCTGGTCAGGGCGACCCCTACCCTGCCACTCGACCTGGCATAGCCGTCGGCCATGAAGACCGCCGACTGTTCGTGCCGGACGTTGATGGCCCGGATTTCCGGGTGATCGAGGAAGGCGTCGTACACTCCGAGCGTGGCGACGCCCGGGATCCCGAACAAGGTGTCGACACCTTCGGCAATCAGGCTCTCGACCAGGATTTGGGCACCGCTACGTTCAACCATTGGCATCCTTCCGCAAGATCATGCAGTATGCAGGATGACAGCTTAGGAGGCATGAGTTGGTCGAATCCGCCCCACTACCGGCCGGGACGATCCGTCGACCGGCGGAGGAGATGCGGGCATTCGTCCGGGCCGCGTTCGTCGCCATGGATGTGCCGAAACATCACGCCGAACTGGTGGCCGACGTGCTGGTCAGCGCCGACCTTCGAGGGATCAGGAGTCATGGCGTGGCCCGGCTCTCCTTCTTCGCGGTCCGTCTTGAGCGGGGCACGATCAAGCCACGACCGACGCTGCGCTTCGAACGGGGCACCGACACCACCGGGAGCGTCGATGCCGACGACAGCATCGGCATAGTGGCAGCCGATCGGGCCATGGACGAGGCACTGGCCATGGCCGGTACTCACGGCTCCGGTTTCGTGGCGGTGGCCAACAGCTCACACTTCGGGTACGCGGGCTATTGGGCCGAGCGGGCCATGCGCCGCGGTTGTGTCGGCATCAGCATGTCGAACAGCGCCGGCCGCACCACCCCGACCTTCGGCCACGAATCGCTGCTCGGCACCAATCCACTGAGTGTCACCCTGCCCGGTGGCGAGGACGGCACCGACTTCTACCTGGACATGGCCACCTCGGCGGTGGCTGTGGGAAAGATCGAGACAGCAATTCGAGAAGGCCGCGAGATCGGTGATCAGTGGGTCTCGGCCGAGTCCGCTGAGCCCACTCTGGACGACCGAGGCGTGCTGACCTATGACGCACCTCTTCTGCCGCTCGGCGGTTCCGGCGACATATCGGGAGGCCACAAGGGCTACGGATTGAACCTGATGGTCGAGCTGTTGTGCGGCGTCCTGTCCGGAACCGGGCTCAAGGATCGTCTGGCCGGAGCCGCCGGGTTTGCACCGGCTCGCATGGCCCATTTCATGGGAGCGATTCGAATCGACGGATTCCGGCCGCTACCCGATGTCCAGGCCGATATGGCGGAGACTTTCGGCATCGTTCGGGGCGCCTCCAAAGCCGACGGACACGATCGGATCTTCATCCACGGAGAACCCGAGGCGATCCAGATGCAGGAGCACACACGGCTCGGTGTCCCCATCACTCCACCGATGATGGAGCAACTCCGATGGGTCAACGATCACTTCCTGGTGGGGTTCGATCTATGAGCGGCGTGACCGGTGTCAATTCCGAGGCCGCGCTGGCGGTGCTCGAACACCTGGCCTTCACCCACGCACTCATCATCCCCGACAGCGAGAGCCGCCTGCTCTACGAGGCACTCAATCGAAGTGCCATCGAGGTGATCTCCCCCTGCCGGGAGGGCGAGTCGGTGGCCATCGCCGCTGGGCTGTGGACCGGCGGGGCCAAACCGATTCTGATCATCCAGAACACCGGTGTGATGGAGGCCGGTGACGCCATCCGTGGTTGCGGCGTCGGACCGAAGATCCCGCTTCGCATGCTCATCGGCTGGCGAGGCTATGGGGGAGCACAGGCCGGCGCGTCGCCGATCGACTCGGCATATCCGTACACCGAGCCCCTGCTCGACGCCTGGGGTATTCCAAGCTGGCAGCTGATGTCGGATGAGGACCTACCGGCGATCGAGACGATGGATCATGCCGCGGCCCAGCGGTCTGGCCCTGCCGCGGTCCTGAGTGGATACCGATTCACATGATCGAACGACTCGACCTGTTCGGTGCCGTTGCCGCGATCCGCACCGACGAGATCGTGGTGACGACGATGACGGCCACGCTGCAATGGCCGCTGGTCTCCGACAGCGACCTCGACTTCGACTTCCTGGCGTTCGGGATGGGCCATGCTTCCGACTTCGCAATGGGCCTCGCACTGGCCCGGCCGGAACGCACGACAATCGTCTTCAAGGGCGATGGCGGGCTCCTCATGAATCTCGGGGCGTTGGTGACCCTTGGCAAATACGGCCCGGAGAACCTCGTCGTGTTGCTGTTGGAGAACCGCACGTACGAGATGACCGGCGGCCAGCTACTTCCGGACCGGCCTGACTTTCTAGCGCTGGCGATGGCGGCGGGCATCCAGGGAGGAGGACGGACCGGGCAGGGGACCGTGCAGCGCATCGACGAACTCGGGACCTTCGAACGGGAACTGCCCCGCCTGCTCAACGAACCGGGCCCCCACGTTGTCGTGCTGCCCGTCGAGAACCATGAGCCGCTTCCGCCGGTTGCCCATACCGACCACGCGGGGCGAGTCACACGACTCAGACGTGCGCTGGACGTCCATTGATACTGCGGACTCCTGGCTACCGGCGCGGGTTGCGTGCGACGTGGCTGATCGTGTCGAGGGCGTCCTGGCTCGGGGCGCCGGCATATCCGGGATGATGCCGAACCCAACCGAGAACCCGGCGGACAATCTGCCGTTTCGACCATTGATCAATCCGGCTGCCAGGGGCAAGGTCGTAGTGGTCGCAGTCATCTGGCTCCACGGACCATGGGGCCTCGCCTAGCCGCCGGTCGATAGCGGAGCGCACCGTACGGACCGGATAGCCGGGTCCCATGGCCCCGGTCAGGAGCACGGCAGAAAAACTGCGAGCCGTTGAGTTCTTATTGTGGTTCCGATAGATCATGGATCCAGTGTCGATGCAAATGCCTCACACCTCCAGCGACATACAAACGTTCTTTTTATTACAATCTGTCATGGCAGGCAGGAGTAGACTGAGGTTGGGATTTGGCCGACCGATAGGAGAACACGTTGCAGCTCGACATCGAATCTCTTCGGGTGCTGTTGACCGTCCTCGACTGCGGCGGGATGACCAGGGCTGCCGAGCGGCTCGACCTCGGACAGTCCGCGGTCAGCCGAAAAATCCAGCGACTCGAACAGCGGGTCGGACGGCCTCTGCTGATACGCGACGGCCATACCCTTCGACCAACCCGAGACGGGCGATCGTTGCTGAGCGATGCCCGAGCGATGGTCGAGACTCACGATCGTGCCGTTGCCCGCCTGAAGAGCTCGGACCTCACCGGCACGGTCAAACTCAGCTGCAACGGCGAGGTCAACACCTGTCAGATTGCATCGCTTCTCGGCACGTTCAAATGCCGACATCCGGGTGCGAACGTCGAGTTCACATTGGACCACTCCGGAAGCCTTGCTGACTGGATCGACGAGGGCACGATCGATCTCGCTGTCTTCCAAGTGACCGAGAAGACACTACGGCCAAGCGATATCAGGCTCTGGACCGAAGATCTGAGTTGGGTAACCTCCGCTTCGGGCGGGTTCCAAGATGAACTCGTTCCTCTTATCGACTTCGGTTGCAACTGTCACTACAACGAGTTCATGCACACGATTCTCGCCGATGCCGGAATCAGCTTTCGACCGGTTTTCTCAGCCGCATCATCGCTCGATGTCGGCGCTGCGGTCGAAGCCGGTATTGGTGTCGCCGTGATGAGCTCACGCTACATCGGAGGTGACATCGTCGAGTGGCAGCCGCCGGTCGAACTCGCCCCTCTCCCCCAGGTCACGCAGATAATTCGATCGGTACCCGGCGAACGGCCAGATGCGGTGGCGGCGCTGATCGAGACCATTCAGAGGGAACTCACCGCCAATCGCCCCGCTGCCTAGGGATTTAGGCGCGTAGGCTCAGCCGATCGAAATCGGATCGCTGACTGCCAACGTCCGCCCCGACCGATCGACCGCTTCAACCCAAACGGTTCGACCGACGATCGCCACCCGCTCCAGGGTGGCTGAACGGGCATCACCGCCCCGTATGACCAGCATCGTCGCCTCTCGATCACCCCGCCGGATCCGGAGACGCCAACCGGCCGGTGCGAGGTCGCCGTCGATGGTCCACTCGAAACGTAGTCGATCATCGCCAACCTCGGTGGCGGTCAGGGTGAGCTGATCGGCTCGTGCCGTAGTCGTTGTGGCCGTTGTACCCGGATCGGTCGGTGGGACCGAGGTCACTGATGTCGATGCCGGTCGGGTTGACGTTGGCCTGGTCGACGCCGGCGCTGCTGTGCTGGTCGACCCACCGTCATCCTCGGGAGACGACCGATCGGTGACGATGGAGGTCGGCGCCGAGGGCCCGACCGTACTGTCGACCCCCGAGGCGGAGCTGCTCGTGGTCGTCTCGGATGGTGCCGGGCGGGTCGAGGTCGGCGATGGCGGAGGGTTGGCCCGTTCGTCGTCGGACCCAACGCTGATGGTTGAGCGGTCGGGATCGGTCGGCTGCTGATCGCCACCGATTACCACCAATGTCACCTGAGCGTCGACCACGATCGCTTCCGAGCCAGGGGCGAGGATCACACCGTCGACCACCGCTTCGCCAGCTGGGCCGACGACAATCCGAGTTCCCTCCGGTAGCACCAGGCCGGCACTGCCGGCGACGGCCCCGTCATCGAAGTAGACCGAGGTGTCCGAAGCGACGGTCATCACCACCGCAGTCGAGTCCTGTCTCTGTATCAGGATCGTTCCGCCCAAGCCGAATACCAGCAACGCGGTGACCGCCAGAGCGGGAATCCACCAGGCCCGAGGACCGCCGGCAGCGACGTTGGCGGCATGAGCGACTCGAAGGCGGGCGTCAAGGTGCTCGACAAAGGCCGGGTCCGGCGCTGGAGTATCAGCGGAGCCAATCTCGCTCAACCACTTGTTCATCGGCTCGTCGGTGCTCATGGTGTCACACCACCCTGCTCAATGCCCTGCTCAGTAGGTTGTGTCGGTCGCCGATCGCCAGTGCTACCGACCGGATCGAGGGCGAGGCGATCGAATTCCCTACGTAGCGCCTTCAGTGCCCGCGATAACACGACAGCGAACGCCGGCTTGGCCAAACCCATGGCGCGGGCGGCCGCATCGTGGTCGAGGTCGGCCAGGTACCGCAGCCCGATCGCCCGCTGATAGCGAGGCCCGAGTTGGGTGATGGCACGGCGGACCCGTTCCGCATCGGTCCCTCCAAGGCCGCCGGCCGGGCTCCCCGCCAGCTCGGCGAAGGTGTCCAGGGTGGCCGATTCGGTCATGATGGCCATGGCTCGCTGACCCCGATCACTCTGCGATCGAGCCTCTCGGCGGTGATACCCGATGATCTGGTTCGAGGCGATACGAAACAACCAGGGTGCAAAGCCGCCCCGGCCCCACCGGAAACGTGGCAGGGCTCGGAGCGCGGCCTCAAATGTTGATGCGGTGATGTCCTCGGCCGCCTCCCGACTCCCGGTCCGCCGCCAGGCGTAGGCGTGGATTCGGGGCACATAGTGTCGGTACAGCTTGGCAAATGAGTCGGCATCGCTCCTGGCCCGGTCAACCAGGGCGCGTTCGTTCGCCGGGGGTGGTGGTGGAGTCATTGGCGAAACCGACACGCTGCACAGCTTTGCCCGATCGCCGGCCCAGGAGGTGGACACCGTGGACTGGCTCCGGCCTAGAGGCGGATCGATGCCCGAGGCATAGAACTCCCAGTCATGGGGCCGATCACCTTTTGTTGCCAAGACGGAGACGAGCTTGCTTGCTGTCAACGGCCGGGTCTTGGTCGTCCAGGACGATCTTCTGGACCCGTGACCACCCGACCCGATGACCGTTCTCATCGACGGCGATCACCGCGTAGCGAACGACGGATGCCTCGGCGGAGACCACGTCGCGAGCCCCCAACATGTCAAGCCCACCTCGGGCCACGATCTCCCGCTCGCCGCGGTCGACGATTCGCCACAGTTGATAGCCGGCCGCCTTCTCATGCTCGGCGGCCCGCCAGCGGCAGCCGATATGGATTCTGGTGTCGTCCGATGCGCCATCGGCGATGGCGCAGCGCATCCGAAGCACCTCACGGTCTCGTTGGGGCCGCTCCCGATCGGGACGGTCGACATCAGGTCGCTGGCGATCGGCAGCACCCGCAACCGGTCGAGTGACCCGATCGCTACTATCGGAGTCCTGAGCGCCAACCGCTCCGGCCAGCGCCAACGGGCCGAGCAAGAGGCCAAGACCGAGCCCTGCTGCCGCTCGCCGCATTCGGCTGCTTTGTCGGCCGGCTCTTGAGTGTGAGGGTGTCTGCATGGAGAAGTTCCGCCTTCGTTCGATGCCGGACGTTATCGTCTGGTCATTTATCACAACGCGGAACCGGCGCCATGATTGCAGTCGGTCCCCGAAAAATCTTCTCAACCCGGTAGATCGTGGTGAACGTCCGGAATTCAGGGTCAGGTGGTCTCTGACGAGAGGTTCTCTTTGGCCCAGAGCGCGGCCTGGGTGCGGTCGGTGACCCCCAGCGAGGAGAACGTTCTGGTGAGGTGGGCCTTGACCGTTTTCTCGCTGATGCCGAGCCGTTTGGCGATCGCCTTATTGGCCAGCCCAAGCCCAACGAGTCGGAGGACCTGTTGTTCTCGGTCGGTCAACGACATCTCAGCTCTTCGGTTCCGCCCGTCGAGAACGATCCGGGCCGCCCTGGCGTCCAGCGGTGCGTCACCGTTGGCAGCCGACCGGAGTCCGTCGATGAGCACGACGGGATCCGCGTCCTTGACGAGATAGCCGACAGCCCCAGCGTCGAGCGCAGCGAGGACCCTCTCCCGATCGGTCGCTGCGGTCAACATGACGACCGTCGCGTCGCTACGGTTGGCACAGATACGGCGGGTCGACTCGATTCCTGACAGCCCAGGCATCGATACGTCCATGAGGACAACATCGGGCTCGAGCTCGGCATCAAGGGTCACCGCTAATTCTCCCCTGTCGGCGACCCCGGCCACCTCCACGTCTGGCGTCTGCTCCAGCAGGCGTTGGAGGCCAATGCGAACGATGGTGTGGTCATCGACCAGAAGCACGCGGATCATCTTGCCACCTCAAGGCGCACCGAGGTTCCGGCGCCCGGCTTGGAATCGATGACGAAGTCTGCTCCGGCCTCCGCCGCCAGATCGGTGAGGAGGCGAAGTCCGAAGTGGCCGTTTGCCATCGCCTGATCGGTGGCGAATCCGGAACCGTTGTCGATAACGGTGGCCGACGTGGTGCGGGGCTGGGCCTCGACCGCTACCGAAAGACTGGTGGCATCGGCGTGGCGGAACACGTTCCTCACCGATTCTTGGATGACGCGATACACCAGCGCAACCGCTCCAGGCGACAGATCCAAGTCGCGGCTGATGGTGAGCTCCGTTTCTATGCCAAAATTTGACGCAGGAGCCAGAAGATCGATGAGCGCCGCCTCCAAGCCCTGGTCATGAAGGTTCGGAGGGTAGATATCGACGAGTAGCGAACGAAGCGATTGCAGGCTGCGGCGGGTACCGACGGCCGCGGACCGAAGATCGGCGGCCAGCTGCGGTGATCGCCCGACGGCCGATTCAGCAGCGGCGGTGACTGCGAAAGACGTTCCGGTCAGATCTTGCACGATGCCGTCGTGAAGGTCACCGGCGATACGTCGGCGTTCCAGATCCGAGGCCTCAATGGCTTGGGTGAGCAGCCGTTCTCGGTCCGCCTGGTTTCTCTTTAAGCGCTGGCGCATGGCCCAGGCAAGGCCGAGGTGGAGCGCCTCCAACAGCGTGAGAGCGGCAACGATGATCGGCACGAACTCCGCTCTGATCCGGCTCGCCGAGTCGGTGACCCCCGACATGGCAAAATATGACTCGTACAGCAACGGTGCCCCATCCGGCCCGTACACGGGAAGATAGACCTCGAGCATCCGGTCGGCCAGGTCAACCTCAAATCGATTCTCCGGTCCGGCAAGATCACTGACCTCCGAAATGATTGTGCCCGACCACAGCGATTCGTTTTTGTCACCGTCCAGCTCGTAGACCTCGCCGATGAGCTCTGCTTCATCGGAGTAGATGATCTCGCCGTCAGCGGACCAAAGTTTGACCCGCAGGGTCATGTCGTCGAGGACCCGGTCAGCCACAACGGCATCCAGGCTCGCGACCTCATCGAAATCGCCTGCCAGCAGAGCGGCGGACAGATTCGGCTCAACCACCGTTCTGGCCACAACTTCGGTCAATGCCCGCACATCGGCCATGGCCTCGGTTTCACCGGCCCGCTGTGAGGCAAACAGGCTGCCGCCTCCGATGGCCAGCATGCCGACGAGGCCGGCCAGAGCGAAGGAGAGAAACGGTCTGGCGTTGGACAGTTTCATGAGAAAGGGAGCGGCGGCCACAAATCACAGTCTGAGTCATCGACCATCAAGGAACGGTAGAGGAACCCAAAAAGATCCCTAAATGGTGAAAGACGGCGACATGTCCTCGATTCTGATCATCAAGTCCCCTGTTGGATCAGCGATACCGATCGTCCGAGCACAGGCGCATCCGAATCGAAGATCTCGATCAGGGAGAAGCTGGGTGCAGCGGGGACGCTTGCGGTGGCCGAGCCGATGCTGTCCAACGTTGCAGCTGCAACACACACCCCGTCGATGTGTATGTCGATCAACGATCGTGGCCTCCCTCCGTGCACCACCACGGTGGTGGTCCCGGATTGAGTGTGATCGACCAGCCAGCCTTCCCAGAGGCCGAGCGAGTTGAGCGGCATGAGCGACCACCGCCGGACCATCCTGACGTCTCTGGTGGTTTTTCCGGCAATATTTCCTCCGGCCTCGGCCAAACAGTCGATCAGTGAGGTCCGGACCACCGCCTGGTCGGACTCTCCAAGCAGAGACAGCAGTCGGGTGCAGACAGCAAAGGCGGTGGTGGAGGGGCGGAGGACCCGCTCGCCTTCTCGCCGCCATAGCAATTGCAGTGCTGTAGCACCGGTGATCGCAGCCACCCGGGAGGCGTTTTCGGCCCAAAGGTCGCGGTTTAGTGAACAGTAACCCTCTACCGCAGCGCGGATCATTGCCTGTCCGTCGCCGGGCGTCAGATGGCCGAAGCCTGCGGCGACGTAGTGGCCGAGCTGGGTGCCCAAGTCAAACGCCGGATCGCCGAAGGTTGTGCTGTGCTCGAAGTCGATGAGGCCGACCGCCTCTGCTGTGTACAGAAGGTTGTCCGTCGAATAGTCGAGGTGGCAATAGCCGGGACCGGCGGCAGCGGCCGACGCCTCGGCCAGTCGGCGCAGGCCGTCGAGGATCTCGAAGGGGACGTCAGACCACCAGTCCGGTGCAGTCGTCAGGATGGTCAAGGCGGCGTGCCAGTATCTGACATCGCTTTGCCGATCATCCCAGAACGACCCAACCGGTCCCTGGGCGTCGTGTGCGGAGGCCAAAAAACGGCCGGCCAGATGAGCTACCGTCGGAGCGGCGGCCCCGGCCCGAAGGTCATCGCCAAGACGGCGGCCGCCGTCACAAACCCCGGACAGCACCAGAGTGCGAGCCGTCTTGTCATAGCAGACGACGTCGGGGACCACGACCGGGGTGTCGAGATGACGGTGCAGCCACTTGAGAGCCTCCCGCTCCGCTTTCAGTCTCCGTCTCGGCTTTCGTGCGTCGACCCCGGCCGAACTCGCGGTCGAGATCGGTGGGCTGTCTTTAACCGCGTCGAAGGCGCACTTGATGAACACCGGCGATCCGTCGCCGAGCTTGGCCCGATACACCTGATCTGTCTTCGTTCTCCCTGCGGGGACGATTTGCCCCGTCGGCTCTAGGCCATTGGTTGCCAAGATCTCGTCGATGGTCGATGCCACCAGGGAGGGGCCGTCGACCAACGCGCTGCGACAGGTCGCCCAGACCTGCCATTGCTCGCCAACGGTCAGGTCATCGGGCAGTGCCTGGCGAAATGATTCGAACGCCTCGTCACCCCGTCCGAGAAACGCCCGCAACTCGGTGGCCCGCACCGGCCGGGGGTTGGGTGCTCCCCGCTCCACCGACGCCTCAACCCCCGCCGGCAGACACCGCAGCGTCTTTCCGAACCGTTTGCGCCCCACGGCAAGGTCGGGGTCTCCGAAGACCAGCAGAAACCGATCCCCGGGTCTTCCGACGCGTACCAGGTCTGTGGCCGCGGCGACAGCGCTGCCGGCTGCGATCTCCACCCGTACGCCGTCGAGGTTTCGTAGGTAGATGTTCCATACGGCCCGGGCGACGTCGACGTCGAGAGCCAGTTCTGTTTCGGGCACCCGGCGGGAACGACGGGACACGAGTATGACGATCTCGTCGACATCCTTGCGATCGGCCAACCGTCGGACCGTCTCGTAATGATTGATGTGGGGTGGCCGAAATGCGCCGGGAAACAAGGCAACGGTACGTTGAAGCCTTGAAGGGTTCCCCCCGACGTTCGGCCCCGCCCCCGCCGAACTCGCGGAACCCGAAGGGTTCCCCCCGACGTTCGGCCCCGCCCCCGCCGAACTCGCGGAACCCGAAGGGTTCCCGGTCATGGTGAGGCCCTGCCTCGTATGGTCGGAGCCCACTCCGATTCGGGGATTGGGCGGTATCCATCGGATGTGTCGATGAACTGGGGGGTTGCACCTTTGAAGCGGCAGAATTCCAGCCAGGCGTTGATTTTGGCGATCAGCCGTTCCGGATGGGCGTAGAGGTCGAGAACCTCTTGGATCCTTCGCCCTTGTCGGCTGTCCGGCTCACTCAAGCTTTCACGTTCGGCGGTCAACCGTGCGGTCAAGACGGGCGCCGGGGCAACCAATACTGCGACGTCAAGCCTCAGACACCCGTCGATGATGTGCAGACCTTCATCTCGCCCGTGGACGGCAGCGTCTCGACGCCAGGGGCGGAGGAGATCATAGTGAAACAGCACTTCGGAACGATCGGCGGGAAGGGTGCGCAACCCGTCGCTGTTTGTCACCTCATATCTGTTCAGCGATGGATATCTGTTCAGCGATGGATATCTGTTCAGCGATGGGCGATCGAACAGGGCGCCGATTTTCGCAACCCGCCGGTCCCCTGTGTGAAGGCGTTCGAGAAGCGTGCTCTTGCCGCTGCCGGTCGGTCCGCTAACGACGATGAGGTGCTCGATGGTTCTCCTGACCGCTCGGACGAGGTACCGGCCTTCGACACCGGTTGGCTCGAAGTCGACCTGAGAAAAGTACCGACGCTGCTCCATCAGCAGGTTGAACATGGCGTCTTGAGAGAAGAAGAACTTCTGCTCCCGTTTTCTACCCGGCGTGCCATCGCGTCCGACCAGCATGAGCGGCATTGAAGTGATGGCTTCTTGAAGCGATGGCCCGGCCTGGTAGTCCCGACGTAGCAGCCGGGCCGGACGTTCGCCGCTGATGCCCGTCATCTCCAGAACCAGCGAGGACGATGCCAACCCGATGAGCCGGTCGAGCACGTCGATCGGATTCCGGACCCGGTGCAACAGATTGTGACAGACGACGTGGTCGAACGGGCCGGTCGGCAGCGCTACTTCGAGATCGGCATTCCGATACACGATCCGTTGATGGGCCGGCGAGGCGTCGAGGCCACGGGCCGCCTCGAGTCGAGCATCGTCGATGTCGACCGCAACCACCGCAGCACCCCGATCAGCAGTCTTCCTAGCCACCTCGCCCGACCCGCAGCCGACGTCCAGCACGGTCCGGCCGGTCAGATCGGCCGGCAGCATGGCGCACGGATTGCAGAAGGCCACCGTTTCCTCGACCAGACCGCTCATCCCCCGGCCTCCAGCAGGTCGAGGTCGATCGGGCCGCACGCAAGATCGACACGTCGGCGGAGCTCGGCGGCAACGATGGGCCTGCGCAGGGCGGTATGTCGGAGCCAGTACGCACGTTTCAGCAGTTGCACGGGGACCTGCCATCGAAGCCGCTCCCGGTCCAGCTCTTCGCCTGCTACGGACTGGTAGTCGGCCAGGAACTGCGCCTCAAAGCCGGGAAATCGGTCCGGGCCGGGAAATCGGTCCGGGCCGGGAAATCGGTCCGGGCCGGGAAATCGGTCCGGGCCGGGAAATCGATCCGGGCCGGAATATCGGTCCGGCTGATCGGGGCCACCGGCAAAGTCGATCATCATGTCGACCACGTCTTCCAGCGGGTCACCGAGCGCCACGCTGTCGAAGTCGAGTAGTCCAACATGTTCATCATCGATTAGTAGCTGCCGCATGCGGAAGGCGCCATGGATGTTTCGGGCCTCAAACGTATCGAGCTTGGCCAAGTCGTCTTCCAACCGGTCAACGAGTTCGCAGAGCCGGGACTCGAGCGCCGGAAAGAGGTCGGCCAAAACCCTGGTTCGCGCCGCTGTCTCCCGGAGTTGGTTTCGTGCGGTTCGCGGCGACCCTTCCGAGATCGGATCGCTGCGATGGAACAATGCCAGGCTGCGTGCAATCCGAGTCACGGTGGAGCGATCCAGCGAGTCACGGGTTGGGGCCGAACCACCGAGTTCGGAGATCCAGAACGTGGCATTGTCCCTGTCCAGGCCCAACGGCTGGGGCACGTCGAATCCCACGTGCATCTCGCTGAGGTGCTGGCGGAGAGTGGTCGCCGTCTCAAACAGGTCGGCAGCCCGCTCTGGAGATGAGAAGAGCTTGGCGATAACCGTTCGCTGCACCGTCTGGTCGCGGTGAACCTTCACCCGCAGCGTGCATCGGTCTTCTGGTTTGTACCGCAGCTGCTCGATTTCGACGCGGTGGCCATGATCGATCCCGTCAGGGAGGTGAGCCGGCAGCCGCTCAGGATCGGCCAGTACCGAGAGGCCGATCAGGGCCGGGTCTGCGGGGTACGTCCAGGCGTAGGCGTCGAGTTCGGGGATCGGTGCCATACCCGTCCCCGGCTCCGGACTGAAACCTCGGCCGTTGAGAAACGCTTTGACATACAACTCGGACCGCTTCGACTCACCGCTCCCGAGCTTCTTGAGCGATAGGTCATAGCAGAGCAGCGCCGACGACTTCGACCGCTTTGCCGGACCGTAGGAACGGTTCCGCATACTGCAGACTCGGCCATCGAGGATCGTCCAGCCGGGGAACAGGACCGGCTGGACTCTGTTGCGGAAGTGGGGCAGCACGACCGACATGTAGGCCAGCCGATCGAACTCCGGCAATGAAAGCTCGCTCTTACCTGTCGTTGCTCTAGTCACAGCAGCTCCACATGAGGATAGGACCCGAGTTTTCGGGTGCAGTCGAACACGAAGGTCGAGAACTCCTCGATGAGGTCGTAGTCGAACTCGTCATGGCCAACCAGCAGGACAACGGCGTTTGCCGCCCCGAGTTCAGCCTCGCTGAGATCGACCCGGGTGACACCGTCCGGCACCGACGAGGCCGGGGCCAGCGGATCGACAGCCCGGACGTCGCCTCCCAATTGTTGCAGCCGGGCGGCGATTCGGATTGCCGGTGACTGTCGGGTGTCGCCGCTGTTGGCCTTGTATGCGAGACCGAGGACGAGGAACCGCTGGCCCCGAATGGCCAGCCCCCGGTCGTTGAGTGCGCTCGACAAGCGTTGAATCACGTAGTCCGGCATCTGCTCGTTCACATCGTTGGCCAGCTCGACGAAACGAAACGATTGACCGAGCGATCGGCGAACCTCCCAAGACAGATACGACGGATCGACCGGTAGGCAATGACCGCCAACCCCCGGCCCGGGCCGGAACGGCATGTATCCGAATGGCTTTGTCGCCGCAGCCTCGATGGCCTGCCAGATATCGATGTCCAACTCGTGGGAATACTTGGCAAGTTCGTTGACCAGGGCGATGTTGACGTGCCGGAAGGTGTTCTCAAGCAGCTTCGTCAGTTCAGCTACTCTGGTCGAGTCGACCCTCACCGTTGTGTCGACCAGCCGAGCGTAGAAGCCGTCCACCTGTTCGAGCGACTTCTTGTCGACGCCGGAGACCACTTTGGGAATCGTGACGAAGGCGTCAGCACCGTCACCGGGATTGATCCGCTCCGGGCTGTATCCCAGAAAGAAGTCGCTACCGGCGACCAGTCCCGAGTGTTGTTCGAGTAACGGGCCGAGGCATGTCTCGGTGGTCCCGGGATAGGTGGTGGACTCCAGGATTACAGTGGCGCCGGGGCTTAGCGCACGCCCCAGGTCCACCCCCGCTTCTTCGATGTATGAGATGTCCGGGGTTCCGTCCTGTAGCGGCGTCGGGACGGCGATCACCGCAACGTCGAACCCTTCGAGGTCAGCGGGCTCCGCGGTAGCCCGGTATCTGCCGGTGGACGTCGCCCAACCGATGTCCACATCGGCGACGTCTTCAACGAAGCTCTGTGCCGCCTGGAGCATCTCCACCCGCTCCCGGTTGACGTCGTAACCGACAACCTCGAATCCCTGCTCCACCGCGCGCATGGCGATTGGCAACCCCACGTAGCCCTGGCCGATGACGACCAGCTTCTCACCGACACCCGGTTGCTGCTGCTCCGTTAGGAGACGTTCGTGGGTTCGAACCGGCATCATCGCGCCGGCCGAGCTCGGGGCGATCGTGACCATGGGCGACGGTGCCAAAACAGGTGCGTTCACGTCAACGACAACGCCGTCGCTCAGGTGGTAGACCGTGTCCATGTCGGTGGCAAGGTCGGCATCATGGGTTATCAGGATGGTCGTTCTCCCTGCCATCAACTGTCGGATCTCTTCCCACACCTCCCGCTGGGTTGCGTCATCCAGACCGGTTACCGGCTCATCGAGAATGAGTATCTTGGCGTCGCGGAGGATGGCTCTGGCGATGGCGATTCGCTGGCGCTGACCTCCAGACATGGTTGCTCCTCGTTCTCCGACGATCGTGTCGTACCCTTCCGGTAGCGCGACGATGAAGTCGTGAATCCTGGCCTGCTTCGCTGCGGCCACGATTTCGTCCTGGGTGGCGTCGAGGCGGCCGTAGCCGATGTTCTGACCGATGGTCGTTGCGAACAGCAGCGACTCTTGCAGCACGAAGGCGATCTGTTCCCGCACGGTGTGGGACTGAAGCTGGGCCAGGTCGTGGCCGTCAATCTCGACGGTGCCTGCGAGCGGCTCGTAGAGCGCGGCGATCAGGCTCACCAGGGTGCTCTTACCCGCTCCGGTTTGGCCGATGATGGCCACCCGTTCACCGGGTGCGACCTCCAGGTCGGCGCCTCTCAGCACCCGCTCAGCTGACCCATCGCCCTTGTTGTAGGCAAAGCGCACTCCCTGCAGTCGGATGTGGCCTTCGAAAACGGGGGCCGGCACTCGGTCCGGGTCGTGGTCGGCAGCGCCGAGAGACAAGATCTCGCTGATCCGGTCCCACCGGACCTCGGTTCTTGCCAGTTGCCGCAAGCCGCTCGACAGTTCCTTCAACGGGCCTTTGATGCCCCTGAAATAGGCCAGGAAGATCCAGAGGTCTCCGGTGGACAGGGCGCCGGCTCGGACCCTCAGCACGCCAAAGACCAGGAGCATGACGACGCCGACCTGGACCATTGTCTTTATGGTCGGCGTGAACTTGCCTTCAACCGCAACGGTGGCCAGCCGAGCCCGCCGGGTGGTCTCGTTCTGTTCGTCGAACAGTTTGTCGGTGAAATCCTCGCGGCTGAAGGCCTTGACCACTTGGATCGACTGGAGCGTTTCCTGGGTCAGCGCGGTGAGCGAGCCGGTTTCGGCTCGATGGGTGCGGGACCGTTCCTTGATCACCTCGACAAACTTTACGATGACCAGGAACATGACGGGCGGAATGACCACGGTGGCAACCAGGGCGAGGCGCCAGTCGAGCCAGAACATGATGGCGATCATGGAAGCGAAGGTGGCCGAGACCTGCACCAGCGATGGGGCGCTGTCTGAAACGAAGCTCTCGATCTGATTGGTGTCGCTCACCACCCGTGTTGTCAGCTCTCCCGATCGTTGGGTGTGGTGATAGCCGAGCCCCAGTCGCTGCAACTGGGCAAACACCGTGCGGCGAACATCGACGCCGATCTGCGAGCCCAGTCGGTTCCGCCACAGCGTGCCGAGATAGGTCACCACCGCATCGAACAGTGCAAATCCAAGGATGATTGCTGCCGAGAAGACCAGGAATGAGCCGACGGTCGTGCCTGCGATGGCCGGCAGAGGAACCCGGGCCGATGGGTCGCCGCCCTCGGTGCTGGTCAGGTAGTCGATGACAAACTTCATCGGCCACGGCTTGAGCAGCTCGGCCATGACCTCACCGACCAGAAGCAGACCGACGACGGCAACCTGCCCCCGGTGACGGCCTAGGTAGCCTCGCAACGCCGGCCAGAAACCGACGGCGGTAGGTGATGGATCCGGCGAGATGGCGGTCATGGGCTTGCTCCTGAGAGAAGGGTGGTGGCCTCCCCCAACATGGATTCGATTGTCCGCTCGGAATCATCACTCGGGTATCGCAGCGATTGGTAGGCCAGGAGCATGCAATGCATGGCGGCATAGGCCGCCATGCGATGACCGAGATCGGCAACGTCGTATGCGACAAGGAATCCGGTGCGCTCGGCGAGGATCGCCCTACGCTGACCTGGGTGACGGTCGGCCAGGTCGGTCAGGTGGGCGTACATGGAGCCGACGTCGGTTGCCGGGTCACCCATGGCCGCATCTTCAAAATCGATCAGCCCCAGCGCAGCGTCGGCCAACACGTTCCCGCCGTGGAAATCGTTGTGGCAAACGCCGGCCGGCTTCGGCGGATCAAGCCGCAATCGTCGGTCGATTTCGGATCGAAGGTAACCGATTGTCGACCGTCGAGTCGGTCGGAATCGAGCCAGCTGATCGGCGTTATCGGCCAGTAGCCGCAGGTGATCCTGGCCTGTTCTGACGGTCGGGAGGTTGACCGATTGGCCGTGCAGCGATCGCAACGCACGACCGGTTGTTTGGCCAAGCCCTCGGCCGGCGCCGTCGACCAGTAGGTCGCTCATCGGGCGACCCGGTACCTCGGACAGCAGTTCGAGATTCAAGTCTTCGATGACCGCCACTCGGCGGGCCTGTACGAACTCGCAGTTGGCTCCAAGTTGGGCGAGCGCCGGTGTGACCTGGTTGGTGCGATCGAAGATGGCATCCTTGGCCACCTTGGCGTAGAGGACGGCTGGAAGATCTTCGTTGTCGGCGACCCAATCGATTTCGATTCGGAAGACACATTTGCTCTCGGGCTTGTACCGCACTGGCCGGATATCGATATCGCCGATTGGAGCGTCTCCGGTCAGCGGGGCCATCGCCTGTTGCAGCGGACCCCGCAGGCATCGAGCATCGGCAATCAGGGCCAGCGTCTGCAGCCGCCGATCAAATGGAAACGCTATGAGCAGCAGCCCGAGATCCGGGGCGTAGATCGCTGCCTGGTCCAGACCGGGCAGACAGCCGGGTAAGCCGGTTGACTGCATCTCTCCCCGGTCCCGGAAGCGGCTCCGGTAGCGGCGATACCGTTCGTTGAGTCGATCGGCCAGCCGAACACCCTTGGCCCGATCAGCCCATCGGGCTGTAACGGTGATGGCGTAGCCGCTGGAACTCCGGGCCTGGAGGACAGCCAGGATCGGGCCCGAGGACCGCAGCTTCAGGTAGCCCACGGTCAGGCCCGCGAAATCGAACGCTGGTGAGCAGCGCTCGGTCAGGAAGCGGGCGATGCGATCGAGGTCGAGGTCGAGGTCGATCGGTTCCGTCTCTCTCGAACTGCTGATCGAACGTGGTGCTGAAGTGGTCATCAGCCGATCACCTCCTCCGCCGGTCGGTCAACAAAGGCGCGGCGGGATGCGAGCGGCAGGAGACCAGCGGCCGCCGTTTCGAGGTGGGCTGCGGCTCGCACATCGCCGTCCTTGCGGATTGCGGAGACGGTGCGATGGACTTTGGCCAGTCGCTTGTGGGCTCGATACAGGCCGAGCCGCTCGGAATCGAGGTCGCCGTAGTGTCGGCGGTAGCCCTCCTCGAACGAAGTATTTACGTCGTCACGGTTTTGGGCGGTCTCGAAGTCCACCTCGGCGGCGAACGTAGCAACGTCCAACTCGGCGTCTCCGAGCGACAGACGGTCGAAATCGACGAGGCCGATCGACGAGCCGTCCATGAGCCACTGGTTCGGATGGGGCGAGCCGTGGATGGGGACCGGCCGTGACGGAGCGAGCTCGGCGTGCAACCGGTCAAGCCGGGCCATGAATTCGGTCATCGGTTCGGCCAGTCTCGGCACGAAGGAAACGATGTCGTCGGCTCTGCGTACCGTGCGCTTCAGTTCCGAGGCCGCGTCCTGTCGGTGCACTGGTGTCAGACCCGAGGTGGCGATGGTGGCACTGGCCTCGCCGAGCCGGCTTGCCAACCCGGCCCCACCCGGTTGGAACAATTCGCCGACGACAGGATGACCGGCCACTTCGGCCTGGGTATAGGTACGTAGCGATCGGTCGAAACCAAGCGGTCGGGCCACCGAGAACCCGAAGGCTCCATTGCAGGCGGCCAGCCACAACTGCTGCCCCTCGGCGTTCAGACGATCACCCCGGTCATCGGGGAAGACTTTCAGGTAGTCACCGTTGCTCGCTCTGCGGAGCGTGCATCGCTTGCCCGGTCGGTAGCGCACGACTTCAACGTCGGGGTATCGGGCCAGAACCGTCGGCAGTACCGAAAGCCGACGATCATCCGGAAACAGTTTGACGGTAACCGGTCCCAGATCCCGGTCGACGACCGAGGCCGTGCCCTTTGAGCAACCGACTTCGAGGGTGCAGAACATCAAACCTTGGCCATCGGCTTGATACAACATCCGAGCTCGGCCTGACGTGGGATCGAGCAGCCGACCCCAGATTCGGGTCCAAGTGGCCTCGATCGGCCAGCCCTGTCGGTCGGCGACAGCTGCGAGGATTGAGGTCATGGCCTGGTCGTCGACCAGGATCCGGAGCAGGTCGGCATGGCGTTCGTGGAATGAGAGACTGCTCATCACATCTGCGCTCCGATCAGCTCGCCGACCAGCGAACTCATCGTCTTCAGCTCGACCCGCCGGTGTCCGCTCAGTAGGTTGATCAACTCGTCGAGGGCCGCCAGGTCATCATCATCCATAACTTGGTGATGCAGCATCACCCCGACGGGCGAACAGGCCACCGCACCGGCCAGCGCTGCGTCGAGCTCGTGCCACTCTTCAGGTCGGATCGGGTCTCGCCGTCGGCTGTACCTGGTCCAGTCGACCGATACCGGCAACTCGACCAGCCCGGAATGTGCGAGCGGGGTGGCGCCAACATCGCGAGACAACGTGGTGATGCCCAGGTCCAGCAGTGCGTCGACGGCCGCGAGGCCGCATCGATTCCAGGGCGGGGTGAAGATGGGGTCGAGCCGGTCGCCGAATAGTTGACGAAGCCGGGCCTGTCCGGCCTCGATCTCGACGCCGATGACCGCCGGAGGACGACCATCTGCGAACTCGGCCTTCCTCCCAACAACCTGATTATTGCTATGGGCGTAGCCGTGCTGATGAAGCCCCGGACTCCCGGGATGGTTGAGCAGCACCGAAGCCAGTGATGGCTCGATCGCCATGGGAATGACGGCCAGGTCGAGCGGTGCTCGGTCAGCGAACAGATCACACAGTGTCAGCAACTCCTCCTCGGCCCAACCGGCGTCGTCATCTCGAAAGAAGACGTCGACCGGTCCGTCCAGATCGTCCAGGGTTCGGGTCAGGTCTTGAAAGATCATCCGGCTCGCCTCCGTTGATCGGCCCCAATGGCGTCCTGCAGCAGCACCACCGTCTGTTCGGCACCGTCCAGCGACCATGGCGTGGCCGGCGGTGGATGGTCGAGAGCCAGCGAGACCGCATCGGCCAGGGTTGACCCCGTGGCCTCGGTCGGGTCCAGTATCTGGGCCACGCCGTGTTCAGCCAGGCGAGCCGCTCGCCTTGGCTGTTCGTTCTCCCTGTGATCGCCGTAGGGCACCAGCACCGCAGGGATGCTCGCCTTGAGCAGATCGACCGTTGTGTTGTAGCCGGCTTGGCTCACCGAGACCGCGGCCCGACGCAACGTCGGCAGCAAACCGGGAACTGAGTCGACAACCGTCACACCGGTCTGCTGGATGGCCGCGGCCCGTAGCGTCGATCGTTCCTGGTGGTCGGCCAATGGTCCGGAGATCAGGGTGGTGTTCAGTCCGTGGCGCTGCCTGATCAGCGGCGCCGCGACGAGGGCCGATCGGAGCAGTCCACCACCGACCCAGCCGCCACCGGCGGACACCACGACCGTGCCAGGCTCGATCATCTCGGTCAGCACGGACTCTTCTCGACCGGCGACGAACCCGGTGTAGGCCACCGGAACGTCGAATGTTGCCGAAGGGGCGAACGACTGGCCGAGCTCAGCGAACCGACGGTCGCCGTGTACCAGGACGAGGTCGATCAGCTTCGATGCGGTCACGGCGGCGCGGTCATCGTGACGTTGTTGATCATGACGGCCTGTCACCAGGAGGTCTCGCACGCTTGTGGCGGTCAATGGCCGTCGGCGATCGGATCTGGCCCGTTCCAGCAGTGCCAGCAGTTCCGGGGCCAGCTTCTTGCGCCCGAACGGAAACAGTTCAACCAACACGATCTCGGGGGCGACGCGTTCGTAGGTATCGAGCAGCAACCGTCGCCGTTCCTTGACGATCCGCTCCACAGACCAATCCCCGTGCTGGCCGACCAGCATTCGGTTCTCGTCGAGGCGAAGGGCCGGGAGGGCAACGAGTTCGACGCCGTCGGGGATGCGGACCCCGGCCGGGAACCGACCTCCGGAGACGACCACAACGCGGAAGGTCGACGACAGAGCCTGGGCCAGCGCAAACGCTCGGACCAGATGACCCATACCCAGGAAGTGCTGCACATGAAACAGCACCGTCGGTGGTGTGTTGATACTCATTGCCGCTGCTCCGCGACGGTGCTCATTGCCGCTGCTCCGCGACGGTGCTCATTGCCGCTGCTCCGCGACGGTACTCATTGCCGCTGCTCCGCGACGGTACTCAGGGCGGCCCGAAGGATCAGTGGAAGTCTGGCCAGTCCATCGAGCCGAACCCGGTTGACCGCTCGGAGGGCCCGTTCGCCGAGCAACGCCGCGGCGATGTGCCAGGCCAGAGCGTCGGGCGACGGCAGGTCCCCGCCGTGGCGGTAGCCCTCCAACAGATGAGTCTCGAAGGTGGTGATCGGTAACAATGCGGTTCCCGGGATTGCGGAGTCATACCGAAGGGCGGCGATGGCACTGCCCAGTTCGGCTGCAGCGGGGCCGACGGCGGCTTGGTCGAGGTCGATGAAGGTCAGGTGCTGGTCGTCGCACAGCACGTTCTTTCCGTGCAGGTCCCCGTGAAGCAGCACATCCGGTCCGGGCTCGAAACGGTGCCTGGCCTGGTCCATGACATCGAGCAGACTCTCGACGAGAGGGGCGACGTCGGGGCGAGCGGCGGCAACAAGCTGACCCGCCGTCCGCAATCGGGCCATGGTGGCTCGCTCGAATCGGGGCAGCGTCATCGGCGGACTGACCCCGTGGAGCTGAGCCGCCGCCAGCCCAAGTCGATACCAGTCGATGGCGTTGTGGCGCGAGGCCAGCGTCTCGCCGACAGCCGGCGAGTAGAGGACAAGACCCAGCTGCTGGTCTACGGATTGCACGTCGGGTACCACGACGCCGACCTCCCGCAGCAGCGGGCCGAGCCTGCGATACACGTCGACCGATTCTCGATCACCACCAGCGGCGTAGAGTTTGGCGAATCCGATGGTCCGGCCTGACACCCCGCAGCGGATCGTGGCCGATTTCTCCGGCGCGTAGGCCATCAGTTCAACGGAGCTGACGCTGATTCCAAGCGCCGACCGCCGGACCTCGTCGTCATTCCAGAAAGGCCGCAGCGACGTCAGCTTGCGATCACCGGGAAACACCCAACCGAGGGCCGAAACCTCCGGCAGTGACAGATCAGAGCGTGACAGATCAGGGCGTGACTGATCAGAGCGTGACAGGTCAGAGCGTGATAGGCGATTCGATGACTTGGCTTGAATGGGGTGGCCAGCGGCGAAGCCCCGCAGCGAAACCCGCAGGGGTCGTGCGGAGCGGGGCGTAACCTCGTAGCTGACCCGAAGGCTCTCCCCGAGGCGGTACTTCGTCCTGACCCGACGACACGTCACCTCCTGTAACCCGAGAGCCGAGCCGAGAAGTGAGCCCACGGTCCGCTCGTCCAACAACCGGTCACGGGCCGGTAGCCCGGGGTCCGCCGCGAATCCTGTGGTCGGCTCGGCGTTGATTGGCGTCGCCCCGGCGTCGGTCGGTGCCGTCGATGCGGTCATCGATGCGACCAGACAGGTTCGCGGGTTCCCAGTGTGACCCGCTCATTCGACTGGTTGATGGCGAGCGTGACTCCGGAGCCATCGGTCGAGAGGATTTCGGGTTTGGCTTGCCCTGGCGAGGTCGGGATTACCGCGGTCACGAATCGGGCCTCGGCCACGGCGGTGGTCGGTGGCGTCACGGACACGACCGGCGCCGGATGACGGACCCCGTAGTCGGCCGCGACCCAACCCGACTCGAGGGTTACCACGGCATTGGTCGGCTCGATCATGAGCAGGGTTACGCCCGGGGCGTTGACCCCCCGGTCGGTTCTGGTCACCCGGCCGTGATCCATGGCAGCGAGGTGGAAACGGAGGTCGTAGTGATGTTCGGCAAATGCCCGAAGATCGTCCTCGATCAGCCACCACCGTCGATCGATAAACAGCACCCGGCGCCGATGCACGGCGTCGTAGCAGGCGCTGATGGTCTCCCCCGTCAGCGCGGTCACCCGGTCACCGTCGTATCGACCGAGGAATCGGGTCTGGCTTACCGGGCCCTTGGTCTTGCCCCGCCGATAGCTCACCTGGTCCAGCCCGTCGACGCAGACCGTGTTATGGGCCGCGGTGCCTTTGAACCAGCGCCGCCAGTTGATCGAGCCGTGCTCGGCGTAGATGTAGCGGCCAGGATCGATCAGCAGCGGTCTCCCGCCTGCAGATACCTCTATATGGAGTGCGTCGTAGTGGCCATGGCCACTTTCGCCGACCGGACCGCAGTCAAAGATCAGCTGCCGCTCGTCCTCATACGGCGTCGAACCGTCGCCCCATCCGCTCCGTTGCGTGTGATAGCCACCGTCGGCGAAAGACCGATCGAGCCGATGAGGTGGCTCCCCCTGTTTGCCGTGTGTGGCCACCCAGTTGAGGTCGGGTCGGCCGAGCTGTTCGGCGAGAAGGGCCAACAGGTCGTGATAGTCGCCGTCGTCGGAGTCCGACAACATCGGCAGCGACCCGTCGGGCCGGATCACGGTAGCCAGGAACTCGGAAGCAACGCTGAGACGATCGTCGAAATCGCCCGGCAGCTCCACCCCGAACCGCTTGGCATTCAGATGTGTGCCTGCGAAGCTGCGAAGGGCGATCGCATGGTAGTGGGTGGAACGTTCGCGGTGGACCCCGTCGGCCAAGACGTCGGCCCGGAGGTTTCGATACAGCTCGAAGCCGGCAAAGCGGACAAGGTCGCCGTCGGGATCGATTCCTGGGTGGGCCAGCGCGGTGATGAAGAGTCCGTAGAGCTCCAGGGTCCGGTGATTGCGTTCAACAGCCAGGTTGTTGCGTAGGTGACCGGCTTGGGCCTCGATCGATGACAGCAGCAGCTGTGACTGGTCGGCACCGATGGGACTGACCCCACCATTTCCGGTGGCGAAACGATCCCAGGCGTACGTCCAGTTCTGCAGTCGTCTGGCGATCACATCGGTCGGGTCGTGGTCGACCGGCACCTGCTCGATCCAGGACGTGGCGAGGTCGAGCCAGGCATCGAGAAATCGATGATCGGCCGATTGCCCGTAGGCGTGGGCCAGGTCCAGGCCGTAGTAGAACTTGCTCAGCTCGATGCGCCACTCATCGTCGGCCGGGAACCGGGCGCCAGTCCAATCCGGTCTGGTCCCGAGCTCCAGCGTGGTTCCGGCCAGATCGAAATGGCCGGCTGCGACACGCTCCGCCCGGTCAACGTCGCGGTGTTCGGCATCGATCACGCAGAAGACCGAGCGCGGGCGATAGTGGTTCATCTTGACCGCTCGATCGCTGCGGACAACAGCTCAACGAGCCGCTCGGTCGATTCCCAGCCGTTGAAGCGGGTGCGAATGGTGTGCCTCGCCACCTCGGCAACCCGGCTCCGCAAATCGCAGTCCTCGTGCAGTTCCAGCAGGATCTTGGCCAGCTCGATGTCACTCTCCGGTGCGACCAGAAACCCGTTGTGCCGATCCTCGATCAACTCCGGGATGCCGGAGATCGGGGTACTGACAACCGGGAGGCCGGCGGCCATCGCTTCCATCAAGACATTCGGGATCCCGTCCCGGTCGCCGTCGGCCAGAACCCGGCATGGCAGGCAGAACACGTCAGCGGCCCGGTACTGCTCGAACAATTGCTGCTGATTCATCGGACCGAGAAACGCGACATGGGTGTCGAGCTCGGCATCGGCAACAAGCTGACGCAGTGCGGCTCCGTGTTCACCGTCCTCGCCGACTATGCGCAGCTCAATGCCGAGCCCAGCCTCGACCAAGACTTCGCAGGCCTGGATGAGCAGGTCGAGTCCCTTCTTCGGCACAAGGCGCCCGACGGCCAGGATGGTGAAGAGATCATCGTCTGTGCCTTCGGCCGGAACCGCGTCTTCCACAATCGTGTCCTCAACCAGCTTGGAGAACTCCTCGTTCAGCCCGTGATAGATGGTGTGGACGGGCGCCTCGGGTGCGATTTCGAGGAGGTGGCTACGGTTGGCTTCGGTGCAGGTTGCGACGAATTCGGCGGCCAGCAGTTTGCGGTTCAGCAAGCCTGCCGGGTTGAGCTCGGCCAGATAGATGTCCTTGGCGTGGGCGGTGAAGGAGAACGTGCGGTCCGACATGATGGCGGCCAGCCAAGTGACGGTGGTCGCTCCGTGGCTGAAGTGGGCGTGAAGGTGGCGGACGGTCGTGTCATCGATGAGCTGGTCGACGATGGCCGCGGCCTGGACGAACTCCTTGAGGTACAGCTTGCGGGGCCACCGGCCCTTGCGGGCTCGGCGGGCCTGAGCAAATGCCGCCTGCGCCGCCCGGGCGAAGCCCCTGGGCCGCTTCAGGGCGACGCGGACCACCGGACCCCGATAGGCCGCCTGGTTCTCGCCAAGCCACCGACGAACCGACCGTTTCGAGATCGAGGTCATCGGTGGCAGGTGCTCGGGGGTGGTCACGGTCTGGCCGACGACTTCGTGCATCGCCGACTCGTCCGGTGGCTTCAGCACGAACAGCCGCAATGGTGTGCCGCAGCGTTCGACCCGGTAGATCTCGGTGGCGATGAACAGTTCCGACAGTCGGGGATACCCCTTGACGACGTACGCCACCTCCGGCCGCTGGAGGCGACGAGCGATCTTGGCCGCGCTGCGATCGACGGTGAAGGCCTGCTCGACCGTCTTCCTGGCCTCCCGGCCCAGCCTCAGCCGCCTCACCGGGTCGGCCAACAGTGCGGCCATGGTCTCGGCCAAGGAATTGACATCATCGGGCGGCACCAGGCCACCGTTACGACCATCCTCGACCAGCTCGGGGATGCCGGAAACCGGGGTGGAGATCACCGGCAGCGCCATGGCCATCGCCTCAAGCAGCACGTTCGGTATTCCGTCCCGGTCGCCGTCGGCGGTGATCCGACACGGCTGGGCCAACATCGTGGCTTGCCCGTATTGATCGATGACTTCGGCCCGGGTCAGCTTTCCGAGCAGTCGGACACGGTCTCCAAGGTCGAACTCGTCTATAAGCCCCCTCAACATCGGTTCCTCCGGCCCGTAACCGACTATCCGACAGTCAAACTCCTGACCGGCGGCGGCAAGTTCGGCACAGGCTCTGATCAGCAAATCGAATCCCTTTTTCGGCCGAAGGCGACCAACGCCGAGGATGACCGGCGATCCTTGCGGCTCCGGAACGGGTTGAAAATGGGCGAGATCGATGCCGTGGTGAACGCGCTCGATGATGGTGTTCGGATCGGCGATGGCGGCGAGGTATTCCCTGTTGTGCTCGGTACAGGTCACGGTGAAGCGGGCCGCGGCGAGCTTTCGGCGTAGCGCGGAAGGTTCGCTCAGGTAGATGTCCTTGGCGTGGGCGGAGGCGCTGAAGGGTCGTCCGATGAGCCGGGCTGCGATCTCGGTGACCGAGGTCGGCTCGCTCAGGAAGTGCACGTGGAGGTGTTCCAGTCCGAGTCGAAGCGATTGAGCGGCCAGCCATCCGGCAGTGGCGAACGTGGCCAAATCAGCGCCGCTTCCCGATCGGGTGGAGAGCAACTCCCGGACATACCGAATCGGGTGCCTGACCATCAGCTGTGCATGCTCGGCCGCCATCCGCAACGCGCTAAGGGGCGGGTGGTAGACCGAGGCGTCAACCAGGTCGTTCTCCCGATTGGTTCGATCGTCGGTCGGTCGGTGCAGCGACAGGATTCGGATCTCGAGACCGAGCCGCTCGAGGGCCAGGATCTCCTCGAGGATGAACGTCTCCGACAGTTTGGGGTAGGTCTTGACGACGATCCCAACCGGCGGTCCGGCGAAGCGGGGCTCAGTCATCGCCGATCAATCCGGCCAGGCTCTTCTCGACCCGCTCCAGGCCGCGCATGTCGAGCTCCCGCCTTGGCAGGCGGTGCTGAGGGGCCCTGTTCAGGGCCAATTCGGCTTCGACTGCCGCCAGGAGCCGTCCCGGTGTGAATTCCCGAGGGTGAATCATTCTCACCAAGCCACGCTCGGCCAACAGCCGGGCCCGGATGAGCTGCTCCTCGACCGGCTGCACGCGAGGTATGACCACCGCCGGTCGGCCGGCCGAAAGGACCTCGCACACGGTGTTGTAGCCGGCCATGCAGATCACCAAATCGGCGGCGGTCATGAGTCCGACCATGTCTTCGGTGAATTCCAGCACCCGAAGGTCTGTACGACCGCAGCACAGCTCGATGGCCCGCCGACGGGCCGCTGCCGGCATCTCAGGACCGGTGACGATGACCGAGGCGAAGTCATGGTGAGGATCATCGGCCAGTGCGGAAAGGTAGCCGTCGACGATTGCCGCCCCGTCCGCTCCTCCTCCCGGCGTCACCAGCACCAGCGGTGTGTCCGGCTCGATCGACAGGTCGGCTCGCACGTCAGCTCCGGTGAGGTTCCTGTCCGAGGCCCGCTCAGGCAAGCCCGTCGATCGGGCGAGGTAGCCGCAGAAGTCGACCATGGCAGCCGAGGCGGACGGGAAGCGATACTCGGTCGGCAGGTCGAATACTTCGGCGCAGCCGAGGACCAGTACCGAATCGAAGTTGGCTTCGATCGCTCCGTAGCAGTCGTTCTTGGCCCAGATCCGGCAGGTGGTGGCCGGGGTGTCGAGAATGTCCCGCAGCAAGAGCACCATTTTCGGCTTCCGGGCCAATCCGCGGATCCCCTCCAGAGCCGGCTTCAGTTCCTCGTCGACCCCGAACGGCTTCTTGTCAACCAGTATGAGGTCGGGCTCGAAGCTCTGAACGGCAGCCTGAAGGATCTGGCGACGCATGGCCATGGTGGCCTCGTAGCCAAGGCCGAGCGACTTGACCTCGTAGTCTCCACTGTCGGTCCTGGCCAGGCACGGCAGCTTCACGTAGTCGATCCGGGGCGAGAGTCGGAAGGCGTGCAGCATCGGCGAGCCGGTAACGATCAGGATCGACAGGTCGGGATGAACCGCGCAGAGGTGCTCGCTGATGGCCAGCATCCGGCGGATATTGCCGAGTCCGTAGGTGTCGTGAGAGTAGACCAGTACCCGCTTCACGGCCTTGACTCTCCGGCCAACGTTGCGGTCAATTCACCGTCGACGGCCCGCCGCCTGCGCACCCAGTCCACCTGGCTGGCCAGGCCGGCTTCAAGGCCGACCTTCGGCTCCCACCCCAACGACCGAAGCGCCAGCCCGGTGTCCGCACCGGTCCGTCGAACATCACCCTTTTGGGCACTGCCCTGCTGGATCGCCGGCCGGCGGCGAGCCAGCGTCGAGATCATCTCGATTACGTTGGCCAGCGTTGCTTCCTCGCCGCCTCCTACGTTGATCACCGCAGGAGGGTGGTCGACGCTTGCCGCCAGGACTGTCGCTTCGACCGCGTCGTTGACATGGGTAAAGTCTCGGGACTGAAGGCCATCGCCGAAGAGCTGAAACAGCGAGCCGCCGAGAGCTGCTTCGCACAGGCGACGCATGGCCATATCCGGCCGTTGATTCGGACCGTAGACCGTGAAATAACGCAGACCGACGGTGTCGAGGCCGAGGCCTCGGTACACGTCGGCCAGGTACTCGCAGGTCATCTTGGTCACCCCATAGGGCGACACCGGTCGTGGCTGGGTGGTGTCTTCAACGCAGGGGTATGCGGCGGCATTGCCGTAGACCGATGAGGACGAGGCGTAGACAACCCTGGGAACCTCGCAGGCCAGCGCCGCTTCAAACAATCGTTGGGTGGCTATGACGTTGTCGTGCACGTACTGGCCGAAGGTGTCGCCGAAGCTTCCCCGGACCCCGGGCTGGGCCGCCAGGTGGAAGACAACCGGCTTGTCCTCGAACAACTCGATCAGCGGAGCGTCGACCAGGTCGGCCTCGACGAAGCGAAACCGTGGATGGGCCCGCAGCGGTCGAATGGCCTCCAACTTGTCGGCAGGCGAGTAGTAGGGGCGTAGGGCATCGATGCCGACCACGGTCCAGCCATCGGTGATCAATCGGTCGCTGAGGTGGGAGCCGATGAACCCGGCACACCCGGTAACCACTGCTTTCATCTACCGACCTCCCAGTCGTGAGAGAGCCGGACCTTCGAACGGTTCTCCCTACATCGATGATGGTTCCGGCCTGGTCGACCCGACCATTGGACTTTGGTCCTAGGACCTGCGGAACAGCACGTCAGGGCGACAGGTTCACAGCCCGTCAGGGCGACAGGTTCACAGCCCGGCCGAGCTGATGCAGTGTCAGCCCGGCTTTCGCCGCGCCCTCCGCATCCACGATCATGCGGGTGTCATAGATCGTCGGGTGCCGTAGTAGCTGCGCCACCTTGTGCAGATCGGCCTCCGCGAATTCGGGCCATTCGGTCAACACCACAAGCACGTCGGCGTCGACGCAGGCGCTGTACATGTCATCGACGACCGGGGCCGGAATTGAGGCCGCAGGGGCCACCGGGTCAAAGACGGCCGCTTCCACCCCGCGGCGACCGAGACGGTCGACGATGGCCAGAGCAGGCGAATCGCGGACGTCATCGGTACCGGCCTTGAAGGTCGCACCCCACACCGCCACCCTCGCCGCTCCCGAGTCATCCCGGGCACAGAGTCGCAGAATCTGCGAAACTACGTGGTTGAGGTGGATCTCGTTGCTGACGAACGAAGCCTCGACCAACGGTAGATCGTGGCCCGAGGCACGGGCGACGGCGGCCAACCCTCGGGTGTCTTTCGGGAAACAAGACCCACCCCAACCAGGGCCGGGACTGAGAAAGGTTGAGCCGATACGATGGTCAGAGGCGAGGCCTGCCATCACCTCGACCACATCCGCCCCGACGTCGTCACACAGCCGGCTCATTTCGTTGACGAAGCTGAGTTTTGAGGCCAGATAGGTGTTGGCCGCGTATTTGATCAGCTCGGCCGAAGCCGGGTCGGTCACCTGGATCGGGCCCGATACGCCGTCATAGACCGACACAAGCCGGCGACCGGCCTCGATCTCATCAACGCCGATCACGACACGATCGGGGTTCATAAAATCGTGGACCGCGCTGCCCTCGCGAAGGAATTCGGGGTTGGCCGCGACCGCAACGTCTGGGCGACCGAGACGCTCGGCAAACCTCCGCTGCGACCCGACAGGCACCGTCGACTTGGTGGCCACGATGGCCCCTGTTGGCAACAGCGGACGCAGGGTGTCGAGTGCTGCTTCGATGTACGACAGGTCAAGACCACCGGCGCCGGAGGCAGGAGTCGGTAAGCACAGCAGTACGACGTCAGCCTCGGCACAGGGGCGGTAGTCGGCGGCGAACCGCAGTCTCCCGCTATCCAAACCCTCAACCACCAGACGATCCAGGCCATGCTCAAAGATCGGAACCTCGGCCTTGGAGAGCATGGCAACCCTGGCCTCATCGAGGTCGATCGCCACCACACGGCGACCGAGATGGGACAGACAGGCCGCAGCGGTCAACCCGACATAGCCAACACCGACCACGGCGACAAGAGAATCCGGTTCCATACCTCACAATGCGACCGGCCGAGACCAAGATGCCATTGGACATTGGTCCTACGACCCTGCGTTGACACCGCTGGGCACCGTCACCCGAACCAACAGTGCTGTCGTCAACCGGGGCTCATGGCCACCGGAGGGGCTGTCTCCAAGCGGGAATATCTATCTAGTCAGGGCCTCTCCGCCTGGTCGCCGCCCTGAAACTGTCTGAACATGAGTAGGCCGGCCATCGCCAACCCCGCTACCGCTACCGACCCGCCGACCCAACGCACCGCTTGGCCACCGCCTGCTGGTCCCTCGGTCTGGCTGATGGTCAACTCGTCCTCTGACCCATCGTTGGGCTCGTTGTCCAACAGCTCCTCATCGTCTGTGATCGGCTCGGTGGAGGCCGCACTGTTCGCCGTTGTCGGCACTGCGGCTGTTGCTGTCGTCGTGGACGAGGGTGGCAGCTCCTCGACCGTGCGCTGGAACGGTTCGGCCAAAACGATCAGACGTGAGGAGGTTCGTGTCGGAAGCGTCATGATCGACTGTGGCTCCTGCCCGAGCTCGGCTCGGTAGAGGGTGCCGTCAACCAGTCCCCAGAGCACCGAATCGACCAGGACCGACTGGTAGGGCATCCAGTTCGGAACTCGACCAACGGTTTCAAGGGTGTCCGAGTCCAGGATCTCGATGTGGCTGACAGAGTCGTGTCCAATCAGTAGGCCGAGGTGATCGGCGTCCAGCCATTGGAGGCTCCAGCTCTCCTCCTCAAAGCCTCTGGAACCCAGTTCTCGGCCGATGGCCGGGTCGAGAATACGAATCGTCGAACGACCCTGGCCATCTCCGAGGTACTCGACTTCCAGCACGCCGAGCAACGCCCCATCAGGACTGGACGCGATGGCAGAATAGCCCCGGCTGTGATCGTCGGCGGTTCGGTCCAACCGGCCGAACTCGGTTTCGCCACCGTCACCATCGATGTGCAGTAGCCGTTCGCCCGGGTCAAGATATTCGACCACCGCCAAGCCATGGTTGGTGATGGCATAGGAGCCGGATGGTCTATCAAACAGCAGGCGACGCTCGCCAGTGGTTGTATCAAAGACTCGAACCCCTCCTGAGTTCGGACGCTCTATGACCAGGATCTGATCGGCGCTGCTGCACCCGGCCAGCTCAGGACCGAGGTCCTCAGAAAGGGTGATCGGCTCCCTGACATCTTCAGCTGTTTCGGGTGAGACGACCCGAATTGTAAGGCCGTCGAGGACAGCAACATATGGTTCGTCTCGACAGGAGGCTGCCGTGGGTTGCCATCCGTTGCTGGTGTTCAGTGTGGTCCCCCCGTATCCCAGGAACTGGCCGGCGTCGTCGAAGTACGCCAGGAGGTTGCCGTTGAGGTTGCCAAGGGCGGCAAATCGGGCGATGCCCGAAGTTGGCACCGGCGGGTTCAGCTCGGCGAGCGCAAGCTCAGCGGGCATGGTGGAACAAAGGCCACCGGTGAACCGCTGGCCGCGGTCGTCGGCGAAGATCGCTACCGACACGCCGGGCCGGGCCTCGAACCCGCACGATGCGCCGTCGGATGATGAGTAGATCACAGCCTCGGTCAGGGCGAGCCCCGGTGGGGCCTCGGCGTTGATCCATTCGTCAGGCCCACCAAAGAGCCACTGATCGACGGTGAAAACGTATGCGATTTGCTCCGAACTGGACCGCTCAACGCCATCGTCAAGGTCATCGCTGGGAGCGTCCCTGGACACCAGGGACCCAATGAAACCAACTTCGGCAGTCTGCCGGAAGTCGGCAACAGTGGCGGTGGCACAACTACATGCCGAGGCAGGCCGAACCCCGGCGACGGTGGTTGAGGCCAAGACCGCTACTGCAAACGCACCAACGCCGACGACTATCCGTATGACGATGCCACGGCTGGTGGTCGACGTGCGGCGATGTTGATCTTGCCCCATGCAACAAGGCTAGATCAGCCCGTTTGAAGATTTACGCCGGCTACTACTCCCCTGCCCACAACAGTGCTCCCGGTTGCCGGGAAGGAGGGGGCGATCACCACGGCGCCTGCGTTAGGCGCGAAACATCGTCAATACCTCACCGCATCGCCGCCTCCGGGCCCGGGAGGCGGCGCCGGCTCAGTTCACCACCACGTCGATCCAGACCAGCCGGTGATCGGAGCTCGGCACCGGGAACGTTCCGTCGCCGGTCAGCGGGAACAACGGATCGCTGCCGAGAGGCCAGAACACCCCGGCGTCGAGGATTGGCATGTTCTTCCGGGGAAGCACGTAGTCGGCTCGGAGGTTGCCGGGGCTGGCGTCGTTGAAGTCCGCTGTGTCGAAGGCCGGGTCGCTCAGGTGGGAGGCGTTGATCCCGCCCTGGATGGCTGCCCGCTCGGGGCCACCAGCGCTGGTTGGGGTCACCTTGTCGTTGACCTTTGGATGGTCCAGCAACTGCTGGATGGCCCCGGGGATGCTGTCGCCGTCGAGCGGGTCGGAGTTCTGGTCGCCGGCGATGACGAACCGGTCGCTCCCACCGAGACCGCCGGACAGCCCGGCGTCGTCGTAGATGTAGCGGCTGCGACCGGGGTGCACGTAGTCGGCCCAGAACCGGATCTCGTCGTGGTTGCGGGTGCCGTTGCGATCCTCTGCGCCGTCGAACACCGGGGGTGTCGGATGGCTGACCAGGAAGTGGACCGTCCGCCGACCGATCTCTATCGGCACGTCCCAGTGGCTCTTCGACGAGAGTCTGAACACGTCGAGCTCGGCCGGCGAGTACCAGTCGGCCGGACCGGGAAGGGCCGGATCGTCAGGGAGCAGCGCTCCCGGCATGTCCTTCCACAGGAAGTTCTGGAAGGTCCGGATCGACGAGAAATCGATCGGGTGCATCGAATACACCGCCATCCCGAACTGGCCGGGGAAGAACCCGAACCCGAAGGAGTCGTTTGGCACGAAGTCACCGGCGGCCCCACTGTTGTCGAGGTCGAAGCCGGAGAAGATCCCCGTGTTGGACGGGGCGGTGAAGCGGTACGGGTACTCGATCGGCGCAGCCGAGCCGTGGGCGACGGACAGGTAGTTGGTCTGGAACCCGTCGAGGGCGACGTTGCCGTCGTCGAAGTCAAACTCATTGACCAACAGGACGTCCGGTCTGACCCGCTGGATGATCTCGGCAATAACGTCGGGCTGGGCGCTTCCCGGCGCCGACAGCTCGGTGGCCAGGGCGCCCGCGGCCCCCCGGTTCAGCGAGGCGTTGAACGTGGCGAACCGGACCTCGGCCCCGCCCCGTCCCCGGCCGGCCGAGGCCGGGCCGGCCAACATCGCGCCCAACAACGCCAGGACGACCCCGATGACCGCCAGCCGACCCCGTGCCCTGATTCGTCTCACCCGCTTCGTGCCGGTCATGACGCCGGGATCTTCATCAGGAGCAGCTGACCAGACTCACGTTTGACCAACACGCCCGGAACCGATGTGGTGTCCTCGTCGACGTTGACGCCATGCCCCTGAACATCAAGGAGCCAGGTACCGCCACCGAACCACTCCGAGGCGTCTACGATCCCGCTCGACTCACCATCGCCGTCGTTGACGCTGGCCACCGTCCGCCAGGTGCCCTGCTTGATCCGGTGCTGCCAAATCACGGCGCCATCCCGGTCCTCCTGGACCATCAGGCTCTTCTTGCTGGTGTCGATATTGTCGGGGTTGATCATGGGAACGAAGACCTCGCTGCCCTCCAGGTCACCGTCGGCCAGGATGGTCATGCTGTCGACCACCGTCGGGTCGTCGGCGTTCATGACCATCCTGAAGATCCGACCGTTGTCGGCCTGGCCGACGGTCCCGCCGGGGCCCCGCATCATCCGACCGGTGGTGGGATCGGGCACGACCCTGGTTCGACCGGTGTCGGCGAAGTAGACGACCCGCGGGTCGTTCTTGTCGGCCGCAACGTCCTCGAGCCGGATGAACTGGAACACGTTGTTGTCGTTCGACCAATCCTCAAGAGCGACCTGGTCACCGTCGGCCACTTCGTCCGGCACGGGAATGAATTGGCCCTGGAAGGCCTCACCGACGTCGAGATCGAGGTAGTCGTTTGCTCCGTTGAAGTCATCGGCCGGGTCGGCCAGCGGCACACCATCGACGCCGGTGATTCGCAGCGCACTGAGTGCCCCTTCGTCGGCGAAGATGGCGTCCTGGTCGGCTGCGGTGTACATGTACAGCTGGGCCGATGGACCGCTGAATGTGTCATCGGTGGTCAGCATCACCACCCCATCGTCCCAACCCCCGGGGATGACCATCGTGTTCTCGTGGTTGAGCCGTCCCATGCCCGGCACCGCGGTGTGCTCACCGGTCCGGGTGTTGAGCACCACCGCGAAACCCCGCTGGATGCCATCGATGGTGTCGTTGGCCTCCTCACCGGTGAAGAACACGTAGTCATCGAGGCCTTCGTCTGGCCCGGCCATCGACGCCGAGCAGAAGCGGAGGAAGCCCTCGTTCGGGCCGAGGGCGACGTCGGCGCTGACCACCGAGCCGCGGTTCGGACCCTTGGTGGTCAACGTCAGTCGGGAGACCGATGCATCCTGGAAGTCACGGGTGCCGAAGAACGGAATAGTCGTCTGCTCGTGGCTGACGTAGACGTCGACTGTCTTTTTATCGGGGCCGGGTCGGATGCCGATGCCGTCGGGTAGGCCTTCGAAAAGGAAGCTGCCGAGCTCCCCGCCGGTGTCACCACTGGAGATGATAGCGGTCACCGATGCCCCGCCCGGCAGCCCGGCGTCGAGGGTGATGGCCGGGGCCTCGCCGGTCAGGAAGCCGGCCGACCGCGGGGCGGCCGTGGCCGGTGTCGCCATGGTAGCGAGCAACACCATGCTCGCCAGGATCGCAGCGAGTCTTCCCGCCACTCGTGTCTGATGGGTGATCATGGCACCTCCGGTTAATCGCGGTCCGCCGTCCGCCGTCCGCTTCCCCGACGGTAGCCCCAACCGATCCTCTTGTCGACGGCTCAGCGAAGGCCGACCGAATCAGTGAGCCAGAACGCATCGTCGGACCCGGGTGGCCGCCTTGCTCCAGCCGGTGCTGTCCTTCGATGAGGCGAGCGCAAGCCCGGTCGACGTCGGCTGGGACGGTCCGCTCGACAAAGGCGTTACTGGTCCGGCTCGATGAACTCCAGTGACGCGAGCATGGTCTCGGTCCGTTCGAGCATCTGTGGGAATTCAGTGTCGATCCCCTCGTACGCCCAAATGGTGATCATCAGCAGACCTCGATCTGGATGACTGAGCAACCACAGGCGTCCCCGCGGCGGGGCCAGCCAGCCGATCGAGTCACTATCGTCGGGATGGAGCTTCAACACCGGACCTTCCAGCACGCCGGAGACATCGACAACCTCGGTGTCGATCCCGTCAATTTGGATGCTCTCCACCTCGGTGACCGCCACACCAGCCGACTCCAGCGCCGCGACCACGTCCGCCGGTGTTTCCAGCGCTACACCATCAGTGTCAAAGAGGCCCTCCACGAACTCAGCGTCACCGTGCTCACCAGGAACGCCGAGGCGGCCGAAATCGCGCGGGTCCGCGAACGCGACCGAGTCCTGTGCCAACTCGGCCCGAATACCGCCGAGGAACGCCGATTCGAAAGGGCCCGCCATGTGTTCGGCTATCGGATTCGGAGCGACTTCGCCAAAGGCCAGCGTCGACAAAATGCCCTCTGCGGTATCGAACCATGCAGTGTCGGTCTCCCGATTGATGGCGACGATCACCACCAGCGGGTCCTCCTCACCCTGGTCGGCAAACCACATCCGATACTGCGCGCCTGGGTCCAGCCCCTTGCCGACGACCAGGTGGTTCGAGGCGAAATGTGCACAGAAATCCTGGGGCGAGCCGCATTCCACCTCTCCGAGCATCAGGTCGACCCGAAGGGTCTCGAGGCCTCCAAGCAGAACCCGTTGGCGATTTGAGACGACGATGTCATCGCCAAGCTTGGCGAGCCAGCCCTCGAAGTCCCGAGCCGGCCAGGGATCATCGAGTTCACCGATGCTCACCGCGGGTTGGCTCGGATCGGAGAGGTCGGATATCCGCAAGAACATGAGCTCGCGATCGGCGGGTCCCCGGCTGTCAGGGGTCGCCAGCACGAACCGGGCCGGGCCGTTCCGGAAAACGAACAGTGGCTCGTCCGTCGTGAGCGTGAACGGGGTACCGACCGAGTCGATGCGGTACGTCCCTGGGTCCACAGGAATAAAGTCGTCGGTAAGCACAACCGCAGCGGGATCCATGACGGGCGCCGATGCGGCCCCGCCGGATTCGGCCGACGCAGCACCCGCAGCTTGTGTCTCTGGCATGGACCCTGCGTCCTGGTCGCTGCCGCACGAAGCCAACGCGACAGCCCCCGCTAACAGCAACCCTCGCAGTATTTGTCGCTTCATCGTTTGCACCCGAAAATCTCCCTCGTTCGCGTTATCTTGGAAACGATCAAGACGGTGGATTCCCCTCACTCAGATGCCAAGAATTCGAGTGATGCCAGGAGTGCCTCCGTATGGTCGACGATGACTGGGAAGAGAACGTCGATTGCGTCAGAGTCCACTTCGGCTGTCACCATCTGTAGCCCGCGGGCCGGATGGTCAATCAACCAAACTTGAGAGCGCGCCGGCGCGGCCCAACCACCGGAGAGGCCTGATGCGGGCAGCAACGCCGGCCCCGACGATGGTCCAACAACGTCGAACACTCGCGTCGCAACGCCGGCGACCGACGTCGTCTCGATCTCGGTCACTTCGAGGCCACTCGACCGCCACTCCGCGACGACATCGTCGGCGATTGTCAACGACACTCCTTCCGCACTTCGTGGATTCGTCACGAAACCGGTGTGCACGTCCAGCGTTCGCAGTTCCACCCGGTCGGTGGCCAGCGGATCTCGCACAACGAACGAGCCCTCGGCGAGATCGAAGCCGACACCGCCAAGCAACGGCGTCTCGACCGGGCCAGGGCGGGAACCGAGGATAGGATTCGGCCCTGGGTCACCAAAGGCAAGCGTCAAGAGGATCGACTCGACCGTGTCGAACCAACCGATGTCAGCGGCACTGGCGATCCCGGCCAGTATCAGCAATGGATCTTCGCTCCCCATGTCGACCATCCACACCTGATACCTGGCGACCGGAAAAAGCTGGGGATGAGTGACCGAACCGTTGGTGCCGAGCACGGTGCAGGGGAGCCCCCCCGGTGGGCATCCGGTCTCACCCAACTCAAGGCCGACGCGTAGGGCATCGCGCCCGCCGAGGGTGACGGCTCTCCGATTGGATACCAGGAACTCGTCGCCGACGGTGTCGATCCAGCCCGAGAAGTCGTCGGCCGGCCAACCCTCGTCATGGCCGATCGAATCGACGATAGGGCGTGCGGGGTCGACCAGCGCCGACAGGCGGGCAAACACCAGTTCACGGTCTCCACTGCTCTGACCGGCGGGATGGGCCAAGACAACGTTGGCCGGGTCGTTGACCCGTACGACGAGCGGTTCATCGGTTACCACGGCGAAAGGTGTGCCCACGGTGTCGACCCTGTAGGTGCCAGGCTCAGCCAGCGCGACCGCGCCTGGGAGCTGCGCTGCATCCTCAACGAAGACCGGTGTGGGATCCTCCAAGGCCTCGATCCGTCTGATCCCGCTGCGATCGAAACCGGCGACGACGCCGATGATAAGGATGATCGCCGCCGCGGCCAGAACGATCCACCGTATTGGCACGGGGTGCTGGGCGACCTCGGATCGTGGATCAAGTTCGGTGATCAGCGACGCCGACCTCGGCTGCCCCAGCTCGGTCTCCTGGATGATTCGTTCCCGCGTGCGGGTCATGAATTCCGGCGAAGGTCCCTCGCTGTCGACGGAACCGATCAGTCTTTCTAGTTCATCAGTCACGACTAGCGCTTCCTTTGCTCGTGGTCTCGCTTCCTTTGCTGGTGGTCTCGCTTCCTTCATCGAGCTTCGCTCGCAGTTTGCGACGCGCCCGCGTTACAAGGGCCTCCGTCGACTTGACCGTTCGGTCGAGCCGCTCCGCCATCTCGGGCACCGTCAGGCCATCGATGTAGTGCAGAGTCATGACGAGGCGATGATCGACGCTCAACTCGGCGAGGGCGGTCTCCACCCGCAGTCGCTCCTCCAGCCCAACCGTGGCATCATCGTTGGCCGCCGCACCCACCAGCCGGAGCTTGTTCTTGTAGTTCGTCTGGCGCCGTAGGACGTCAAAGAGTTGATTGCGGGCGACGGTGATCAGCCATCCGATGGAGATCGAGTCGGGGTCATCGACTGTGCGTATGGCGGTCAGGAAGGTCTCTTGGGTGATGTCCTCCGCCAGGTCGTGATTGCGGCAACGCCGGTACACGAAGCGGTAGACGGCATCGCCGTGGTCATCGAACAGGTCGGCGAACGAAGGCGCGGCCGGAGCTTCTTCAGCCGGAGCCTCGCCACCGGCAGCCCTGCGGCGCTCGGTCATCACCCATCTCATCGACCGACGCATCGGGACTGTCTCACCTCCGCGATCCAGCCAAACACACATTGATCACCGCGACAGCAGCATTCCCACCTGTTTGCAGATGCACGGTGAGCGCTGCCGCCGCCGTTGACCACTAGCCGACCCTGCGTAGGGAGAAACGGAGGAAGTCTTCGGGGCTGCCGACAGGCACCCCATCCTTGACGACCAAATCAGCCGAACCGCGGACCCGGTACCGAGTGCCGTCGGTTCCAGTCGCCCGGCCCTTCGACTGGTTGTAAACGTCGACGACGCCGTCGGGCATGATCGTCACCTTGGACTTGACCCTGGCGGTTCCTGACGCAAACGGCTTCGGTGTCGAACCGTCGGCGAAGTACTCGCCGCACACCTGCTCGATCCAGGGCGGTGCGCCGGGAAAGTCGATCTTGTACAGGTGGATCGGTTGACTGCTGCTGTTGAGCTTGATTCGGACAGATCCATCCCGGCGTTCGCTGATGCGCTGGGTGGCCACACCCGGCTCGCCATTGAACGGATCATCCGGGCTGGACTCGCAGAAATCCTCAGCCCTGCCCCCGACGAGCATCAAGATGTTGGGGCTCTGGCTAAAGGTCCCGTAGAAGAGGCCGACGCCCGCTTCGGTGACCATCGGCCCACGCCGACCCGCGTCGGCGGGAGCGGCTACCGTGGCCAGCGCGAGGACAACCGTGCTCAGCACAAGAGCCAACCACCATCCCACAGAGCCCCGGGTGTTTGGTTTCTGATCTGCCATTAGATTCCCCTTCCGCCGCATCTCGGCGTATTTGTCCGCTGACGCTCCCAGCGAGCGCCGCTAAATCAAATCAACGAACCAGGACCTCCGATCCCCTCGGGCTCGCGAAAATTGATACGTGGCCTCTCAGAAACGCCAGAGCGAATACCCAGTCGCAAGCCACATCAACATCTTCCTCGCCAACTCGACCCGTAAACGAGTAGTTCCAAGGGGGTTCGCGCGGCGCTGCGATCATCCACGATCGACGATCTCCTCATCGACCACCCGAGTGGCCCCGGAACGACCAGCAATCGGGATCGCCCCCGAACTCAACGATGCCGAACTGATCGCCCTGGCAGTCATCCAGGCCCTGCTCGACTACACCTCCGAAGCCCGTTTCATCCGTTACGCCCATGCTCACCTGCGGCCCCGGTTCCCGTCCTTCCAGACAGGCCCGGCTTCAACAGGCGACTCCGCTGTTCGGGCCAACTCATGCATCACATGATCGCTCACATCGCCCGGTCCTGCCCGTCGTGGACCGATGATCTCTGGCTGGTCGACTCGACCCAGGTTGACCGAGCCGCGTCCGCTAACTGCGGCCACGCTGTCTACGAGCTTCCGGACGGCTCTTCGAGTTCGGTTCTGGTCCTCGTCTCCAGACCAGCTGGACGATCCGACTACCAACCCCGACTCCACCTGCGATCGCTGGACGAAGGTGGGACATGTTCTCGAGTCCTGACCGGCCCATCTACATGTTGTCGAACTCTTCATAGATCAGATAGTCGTAGTCACTGGCCAGACGATAACCCGCGATGCCCACTGTCGCAGTCCGATTTCCACCCCGTAGTGCTGTGGAAACCGCTGCCACCGCTTACTGCTCGCAATCCCACCTCATGGACCGCCTCGGCTGTGGGCTGGCCGCCGGAATACCTCACATGGTTACCGGATCCTTAGCAAGCGCAATCCACGGTCAGCCAAGAGCGACAAGAGATATCGACTTTGTGATCGATCCAACCGACCAAGCACTCGAGATCCTGGTCACCTCGTTCCCTGCCGACCGGTTCTATGTAGGCGACGCTCATTCTGCGGCTGCTCAGCGTGACATGTTCAATATCGTCGACGTCCTACGGGCTGGAAAGCAGACCTAATAATCCGAAAGGACCGGGCATTCAGCCGCGAGGAATTCGCTCGCCGAAAGCCCGCCATCACCGCCGGCACGCACACCTACGTGTCGACCCCCGAAGACGCCATCCTCTCGAAGCTGGAATGGCACACGATTTCGGAATCCGACACGCAGCGCAGGGACGTGATCGAGATGATCATCGCCAACATCGACTCGCTCGACCGCAACTACCTCAAGATGTGGGCCCGAGCTCGGGCTAACCGGATTGGTGTCAGAAGTCTGGAATGAGGCAAACGCCAAACGCTGACCGCTCCAACGCTTGTCACCGATCGAAACGGCCGCCGCAGGCCATGCTCCGACGAATTGACCGCAGCTGTCCGCTGCAGACCCTGCCCGCAGAAGAAAGAGACGCAACCTCCTGAGAACAGAGGGACGGTCCGAGACACCAACTCGCTCCGTGCCACTGCGGTGCCACTGGATCACCAACAACAAAGAGCGTCAGATCACATCACGCAATGCCCTGACCCAGGGGTTTTGGCGGTCCTAATGCGACAAAGTTCGAACCCCTAGATCAGTCGGACCACCTCAGCAGATCAAGCCTTCCAGGGCGCTCTCCAGCACACGAGCATCTCAACAACTCGTCCGGCGGCGGAGCTCTGCCAGCTCGATCTCGACCTGGCTCCGGGCGTGACTTTCACGCTCGACAAGATCATCGAACTTGGCAAGGACCAGTTTGTGAGGACTGCCTTCTCGGCGGGTCTCATGGGTGACAGGCAGTTCCGCTGCGTCGATCTGGTAATGGATGTGCTGGCGACGAGGCTTGGCCAGCGGCCACACCTTCTGGCGCTGATCGCAACCCTCAAGAAAGGCGTAGAGGAGCTGACAGTCGTCACAGTTGCACGATCGCTTGGGCCGCGCGATCGACCAGTCGCCTACGATTCGGGCAGGCACGGCCAACCGGGCCTCCAGTTGCTCAATGCAGTAGCGACCCACGACCGCCAACCCGTTTGTATCGTCCGGCGGCTCGCCATCGGCCAGTACGGCCGCCACCAGAACCGGTATCAGGGCCGGAGCGGTCCCGGCGCCACAAAGCCGGTCGGTCAACGAGCGGCTGGTCTTGACGGCACTGGCCACCGCGGTCGCCTCCAGTACCGCACGCAACGCTGCACCCAACGCCGACAGTTCCTGGTGCTGCCGAGACGGGGGAGCGATCATCAACGCCTTCTCGAACGAGTTGGCAAGCCAGGTAGCGGCGGCCTCCACCAACCGGCGATTGATGGGCGCGGCTGCTCGCCTGTCGATCGACGCCAGCTTGAGACACAGGGTCGAAAGGGAGCAGACCCAGTCGCGTTTCGAACCGGGCCGATCGGCCGATCGATTCGCCATGGTGAACGGGTAGCTCTCGGAGCTGCTTGTCGATCCGACGGCCCACCCGGTGAGCCACGGTTCGGCCCAGTCAAGGCCGTAGTGATCGACAAGTTCGACCAGAGTGCTCGCATCAGTCAGGCCGAGATCGATCGGGGCGAATGGAGCGATCAGCATCGAGGCCAGATCCGGGTCGTCGACCAGTTTGGCTGCCATCAATGCCCCACCGGCCATTGATGGTCGGAGATCAGAGCTGATGAGCGACGACCAGAACGGAGCCAGTAGGGTTGCCTTGGCCCGGGCAGCCGTTGGGTCGGCTGGCGTTTCGGCCGCTTCGGTGATCAGTTCGATCAGCCCCGCCAGTGGGTTGGCGCGGGCTCGGATCACGTACGACCGGCTTGTCGGCCATACCACCACAGCACCGCGGTGATACCAGCGGTCCATGGTGTTGCCATAGTTGCCCATGTATCCCTCGTAGTGAGAGTCATACGGGTCGAGCTCGACCGACGGAATCGACTCGCACCGTTCGCTGTGGTCAACTCCGGCCTCGACCGCAACACCGCTTCCGTCAGACTGTCGGGCTGGGAGCCTCAGCGTGACGTCGTCCTCGACAAGGTCGACCAGTTCGTAGCCGTCAACGCTGCGCACCCCACGTTGCGGCTCATATCGGTGGTCGCGTCCACGGTAATCCCAGTCCTCGTCGGCGTGCCAGGTCTCGTGAACCTCGGCCAAGGCGAGGGTCAGATCACAGTCGCCGCGCTTGGCAGCCGCTCGTAGCGCCGTCGCCCGGCGGGCGTCAGTTCCCTTCAGCACGTCCCAGGCCAGACCACGCTCGGTGTACTGGTGATCTAGTAAGTAGACGAGCCGATCAGGCGGCTGCGAGGAGCTGCGAGAGCGCTGCCACGATGGCACCTCTGCTGGCTGGGAGAAGTGAGCGTCGAGCAGGCCAACCAGTTGGTCGACCATCGGATCATCGAGGCCGATGTCAACCGACGGGACCGAAGTCGAACCCTGGACGAGCAAGTTGTAGGTCAACACAACCCGATAGCCGGAGGTCACCGGTCGGATTTCGTGCACGGTATCGGAATAGAAGGCGATGAAAGTCAGCGCCGTACGCGACGGCCGGTGTGCGGTGGCCTGTTCGCCCAACCCAACCACCAGATCACCACCCGAGGCGTTCGACGGCAGCATCACAACCAGGGACGCGATCATGTCGTCGGAGCGCTCCGAGTCCTGATGGGGGGCGAAGAATTGGCTCTGCTCGTAGACCAACATCGAGTGGAGTTCAGCCTTCAACCGGCAACCCTCGGGCAGTCCAAGGCCGCGGGCAAGCCGATCGAGCATGGGGGCGAGCGTATTGTTCCAACGCCGTCTATCGATCTTGACCCGGCTCCTCGGAACCTCCCAGGTGTCGCGCACCGATCGGTCCAAAAGAGTGTCGGCCCCAAGTCCGTAGCGGGCCGGGCGGGCGACTAGACGCAGTTCCTTGGCCTGAGCGGCAGTAACGGGAAGGTCGATCGGGCCGACCCCTCGCACTTCCAGGTGGAGGTCACCGGTCGGAGACGTCTGCCGGACCGACGCCGCGGCCGGATGTGATGACACGGCTGAGGCGAGCCGTCGAGCCAGCTGATGTCGAGGTGATTCACCCACACCTTGACCGTAGCCGAAGGCCGTGGCATCCCAACGACGAGGTCCACCCCACAACAAAGGCTGTCAGCGGCTCTCCTCGTTGGCTCCAAGTGACGGCCAGGCATGACGTGGTGGCATCCGATGAGAACCGAGATCGAGGCCCCGGACTTATCGCCATCCGCCAGCTCGGACAGGACAAGATCGGTGAGGAGCTAGCGACGCCACTCACGGCAAGCGAGACTAAACGGCTTGATGCCGAACTCGGGTGACATAGTGGATCTCGACCTTGGAACTCCCGAGGGGCGAGAAGCAGGATTTCGCCACCCAGCGGTAGTTGTCGCCGCCCAACGAATTCTCGACGCACAACCATCCGTGCTCCAAGTCATCCCACTCAGGTCGACCACCCGCGGGTTCGCCACCGAGGTCGAGATTCGAACAAGAAGCATTCTCTCCCTGATTTGCGGTCCTAATGCGACAAAGTTCGAACCCCTGAATACCAGGCGCCTGGTCCCAAGCGTTGGAACCGATGCCAACTTCGAACGCCGCACCGCTGAGGGCTTCGTCAACCGAGATGCCCAGAGGTCGCTCATTCTGACGTACCTCGCTCCAGCTCTCAACACCGTTAAGACGGCACCGTCGGCGTCCCTCGCGGCAGGATCTCCGGCGCGGCTCGTTTTTGGCCCGGCACCTCGTCCCAGCCGGATAGGTCGTCGCCTTCTTCGTGATCATCTTCCCCGGCAACATCGCGAAGCTCATCGAAGGCGACGAGGCATTCGACCTCGACACCAGCGTCCGGTGCAGCCGATGACGAAACGCCCGCTCACACAGCCTCAACCGATACGACAGCCTTCTTTGGCATCATCATCGGAAACAGAGCAGACCAAAGAGACATTCTCAGCGCTTGCTTCGATCGCTCTGGCATTGGCTGTCGAACGGTCCACGCTGAACACGTTGACGACGCCATCGAGGCTGACTCGTAACTCGAAAACTTCATCGTCCAAGTTCGGAAGTGCCACCTCGGCCGACGCCGAAGCCAGCTCCGCGCACTCATCATTATCGGACTCGTAGTCATGGCCCGTGATCGTGATGTCTACTTGCCCGTCTGCAACATCGATATCCGTCGAAAGGGTATAAGGACCGTCGACATTGCAGCCCCCACCGACGTCGGCAAAGAGTCTCATGACCAGTCCGTCGCCACCTTCTGCGGTGAAAATGCTGGCCGTCGCTCGCGTTGGAAGCGGCCGATCTGCGCAACCAGCCAACATGGACATGGCCACCAATGCCAACAGAGTTGCCCCCAGCCATCGTTGGCTGTGCCGTTGGCGTGGCCGGGGGCTGGCCGGGCGGCGAGGATACATTACCTATGACTCCTGAAGCAGGCCGATCATCGAAGTAGCTGCCGAGCTGAGTGAACTCGGCGATCACCGACTGACGCGACGGCGCCCCACCGAAACCGGTTGGTTCGGGCGGGGCGCCGGTCTCGTCCTGATTAGGCCAGATCGT
>JAVJHY011603827.1:0-10323 GCA_035593235.1 Phascolosoma agassizii | reverse complement strand
GCAGATCCGGCGGCAAGTGCCCCGCGATCTCACTCAGGGTGCGCTCGTTCGCCTGGAGAAAGCCCTCGCGCAACAACAGGTCGTCGCAGGGATAACCGCAAACCGCCAACTCCGGGAACACCGCGAGCTGTGCGCCCGCACGCCGCGCGTCGCCGGCCGCCGCCACCGGAACCGCGTCGAACGCGGTACGCGTGTGGTACCCGAGGTTGACCGCGTCCGCGTCGGGAGCCTCACCGTCCCGGCGTCCGTTGGTACGCGTAGTGAGCGCCGCGACGGATCCGCCGAACGGCAGAATCAGGTCGCGCGCGTTTCCCTCGCCAGCGTCGAGCGCGCCGCTGCCACTGCCCGCGCGGAAATCGTCGTCCCAAGCGCCGGGGCCACCGAGGACACCGTCGGCACCGGCCGACGCCGAGAGGAAGGGGTCGGCGGTCACGCTGTCCGGGTCGGGCGGAAACTCTCGCGTCGACGCTCCATTCGCGTTGCCCCAGAACAGGTTGAACCGCGGAAGCAAGCTCGAGGGCCCCGACGAGCCCAGAGCCGCGCCACCCCCGCCCGCGAGCACGTTGCTCGCGATCTCACCCGAGCTGCCGCCGACCCGCTCATCGAGCTGATTCCCGACGTTCTGGTAGAACGTGTTGAGGCTGATGTTGAGCAACGTCGACGAATCCACAAGCGCGAGCCCGGACCCTTCGTTCAAGTAGATCAGGTTGTTGAGTACGTTCGCGCTCTCGGTGAAACCGAGGACGACTCCGTCGCCGGTGTTCATCGAGATACGGTTGCCCTCGACGAGGAGACCGCGCGCAGCTTCGGCGTGGATGCCCCGGTCGCTCTCGAACAGCGAGCACTCGACGATCGAGAGATAGTCCGCCATGGCGTACTCGATCCAGATCGCGCCGCCCGCCATCGCACCCGGCTTGGCGCCATGGATCGAGAAACCACGGACGGTTGCGTACGACGCACGATCGAAGCGAATCCCGTACGTGCCGCCGGCAGCGTCGATCACCACGTCGCCGGCATCACCGGTGAACGTGCCATCGCGATCTCCGCGAAGGACGAACGGCTGCGACGCCGTACCCTTGATCGTGATATCGATCGGCTCGTACGTGCCGGCGCCCACGTAGAGCGTGTCGCCGACGCCGACCTGGGACATCGCCCAGGGAAGCGTTTGCCACGCCTTGATCGGACTCGTGCCCGAGGCGGCGTCCGACCCGGAGGCACGCACGTAGTAGCTGTTCGGCAGGATCTCGATGAACTCGGTAACCAGTGTTCCGAGCTCGCGCTCACTTCCGCCAGGCGAGGCGACGGCGACGATCGACTTTGCCTGTGCGGCGGTCGATGTGATCGAGCCGGAGGCGAAGCCGGCGGCGTCCGTGATCGCGGGTTGCACGATGGCGTTCCCGACACCCGAGGCCCGGAATTCGATCGAGACACCCTCGAGCGGGTTGCCTTTCTTGTCCGCGACGACGACGGTCAACTCGACCTGCTCGATCCCGTTGGAGCGAGTTCCGAAACCGGTGCTCGCTACGAAGTTCGATTGGACCGGATCGGGCCCGGCGGGTCCTCCGCCTCCCCCGCCTCCGCCACAGCTGGAAACGGCGCCAATGAGGGCAAGAACGAGAAAAGAGTTCGCGGTACGAGGTGCGATCATGGTGCGAGCAGCGTCGAGGCTGGAGGGGTCCGTCGACCAACGGAAGTAGGGTCGACCACGCCAAAAGGTATCACGTCACGCTGCGGCGACGCGAACGCGCATTAAAAGGAAGTTCGTAGCCGAGTCTTCGAGCGCAGGCTGGCGCTCCGGGTTGGTGTCGAGTGCGGTGGCGCCGAAGCGCGGAAGTTGGGATCCGGCCGGGACGCGGGCCAACCGCGGACCGAGCGCCGCGTAGTGGCGTATGCTTCGAAAACGCCCACACACCCACGTCCCCCCATGCTCTTAGCCACCCTGACCGTCGCCGCGACCTTGGCCCACGGCCCGTACGAGGCCCAGCAACGACAAGACATCGAGCCGCCGAACGAACAGGTCAGCGTGCGCTACCTCGCGAACGAGGGGTTTCTGATCCGATCGGGTGACATCAAGATCCTCATCGATTCCTTCGTCGGACCGAGCGAGGACGGCTTCGAAGCCCTGCCGCGCAACGTCTCCCGCAAGCTGAGCTCGGCCGCGCCTCCGTTCGACGGGTTCGCGCTCGCCCTCGTCAGCCACGCGCATCGCGATCACCTGCAGGTGCGTATGGCGGAGAAGTTCCTGAGGGCGAACACGAACGGCGCGGTCCTCACCTCGCCGAGCGTCTTGACGGCGTTCGCCAACCGCGCCGATGACTTCGAGGCGATCAAGGAACAGCTCCGAACCATCGACGTCGAAGGCGTCAAGTCGAAGCGTTACGAGATCCTCGGCGAGCGCGCGACCGTGGACTTCATGCCGCTGCCCCACGGCGGAAACACGACGATGCCGAACTATGGGCACCTGATCACGCTCGGCGACCACCGACTGCTTCACCTCGGCGACGCAGCGGCGGACAAGGAGATTTTCGAGGGACTCGATCTCGCGGGCCAGAACATCGAGGTCGCGTTCGTGCCCTACTGGTTCTTCAAGACGGAAGAGGGCATCGACATCGTCGACAACTCGATCAACGCTCGGTACACGATCGTCTGCCACGTGCCGGTGGATCAGAAGGAGTCGTTCTTCGCGAAGATGGCGGAATCCAATCCGCATATCCTCCACTTCGACGCATCGATGGAGTCCAAAGTCTTCACGATCGCACCGGTCGCGAAGTAGACGCCGCGATACGCGCGGAGGGCTAGAATGGCGGGCGATATGCGTTCTTGGCTCGGAGTCCTCGTAGCACTCGTCGTCGGGCTCGCGCTCGGATACGTCGGCGGCAACGCAACACGATCGGACCGCGGTGTCCCGGGCGATGTCCTCGCGCGTTCGAACGGGACCGCGGCGGTCGATTCGCGCCACCCGCAACCGAGCCGCGCGACGCAGTCGCGCCAGACGCGACTCCTCGAGGACCTCGCCGCCGAAGTGCGCACACTGCGATCGGAGCTTAGCGAGCGCGGACCCTATCCCCGTGAACACTCGATCGCGGAGATCGACACGCGAACGCCGACTGAGTCGAGCGCCGAGCCGGGAGGCGTCGTGCGCGTCGATCCGGAGATCGCGCGCTGGATGGCGCGGCTCGACGCGCGCCTCGCCGACCTCGCGAAGTCTCCGGGCTCGCTCCCGGTGTTGACCCTACCCCCGGTCGGCGTTCGCCCAACCCCGTTGCCACTCCCTGATCCGGCGGACGAGGACCAGGAGCGCTTCGGAGCGAGCCACCTCCTCTGGAGCTATCAGGACGTCCTCTTGGCCTACGGACGACCGGACATCGTGCACGACGGCACCGAGTGGGAGTATCGGTACAAGGGCGAAGCGCAGGGCGAGGCGCAACTCGCCGACGTGCACTTCGTCTTCGAGGGAGGCTACGTCGTGCACGTGTACGCACACTGACGCGGCGATCGAGCGGCCGAAGTGAAGCCCGCGGCGTACCGGCCGCGGGCTTCATCTCAGTCCGCTAGGCGACCTGGTGCATGTGCACGTCTTGCTGCGGGAACGGGATCGAGATGCCGGCGGCGTCGAACTCGATCTTCACAGCCTCGTGCAGCGCCCAGTAGACGGCCCAGTAGTCCGCCGCGTTGACCCACGGACGCACGACGAAGTTCACGCTGGAGTCGGCCAGTTCCGAAACCGCGACGACCGGAGCCGGCTCGGCAAGCACGTGCTCGTTGTCCTTCTCGATCTTCTCGAGCAGTGCCTTCGCCTGGCGAACGTCGTCGTCGTAGCCGCACCCAAAGACGAGGTCGACGCGACGCGTGTCGTGCGCCGAGTAGTTGACGATGTTGCCGCCCATGATCGAGCCGTTCGGCACGATGACCTTCTTGTTGTCGCCGGTCTTGAGCGTCGTCGCGAAGACCTGCACATCGAGGATCACGCCGGACACACCCGCGATCTCGACGAAGTCCCCGGCCTTGAAGGGCCGGAAGAAGATGATCATCACGCCCGACGCGAAGTTGCCGAGCGAGTCCTGCAGCGCGAAGCCGATCGCGAGAGTCGCGGCGCCCAGGACGGCGACGAACGACGTCGTCGGGATCCCGAGGGCCGAGATCGTCGCGATGACGACCATCGTCATCAGCGCCATGTAGGTGATGCTGCACAGAAAGCCCGTGAGCGTCGTGTCGACCGAGCGAGCCGTCAATACGCGCCGCAACGTGCCGCGGAGCATCTTGGAGACCCACATCCCGATGACAAACGTCGCGAGCGCGAGCAGGAGCATCGGACCGTAGGCACTAGCGAGTCCTTCGATGTCGAAGCCGCTCTCTTCGCTCTCTTGAATCAGTGCAAGAATGGCAAGCATGGTTTCCTCCTGAGGAATGTTCGGCGTTTCGCCGAACGGAAGTTCGCCACCGACTAAGACGCCTCGGGGGGGATCGGCGACGGTTGAGTAGGACCGTTCGACTAACCGCCGAAGCTCCAGCCAACGCTGATCGCGAGAACCCGATCGAGGCGCTCCTTGACCACGTCGAGAGGGGCCTCGACCGTGCCGTCGGTGGCAGGAGTATTGTCGAACTCGAGCAGGTATTGGATCGAACCGACCATGTTCTCCGTCAGGTTCATCGTCAGCCGGGTATCCAACCGCATGAACACGTCGTGGAAGTCGTCAATCGCGGGGAACGCTTCGAACTTCTGGGTCAGAGACGTGTGCTCGGAGAGCGTGTGGTCGAGGTCGTAGCCGAAAATCAAGGCCAAGGAGTCTTCGCTGGTCGCAGCTCCGGGCGCGGCCTTTCGATACGACTCCGAGAAATACGAAAGACCGCTCTCGACCGAGAACTTCAGGTCATCCTTCTTGATGAAGTCGTAGCCCACGCCGGCGCCACCGAAGTACCGCAGCTCGATGTTGGCGGACTTGTCCTTCGAGGCCGATGTCTTGAGGAAGTAGTAGTGGTCCTCTCCAGTGAGGTAGTCGTACTGACCACTGAGGCCGACCTTGCGCTCCGTGACGACGCTCTCCTTGCGGTCATTCAATCCGTTGTTGTCGTCGTCGAACTTCTGTTCCGTTTCGACCTTGTGCAAGTAGCCGGCGAACGTGATCCGGTAGTGCTCGCGCTCGAGTACGGCGTCCGCGGTCGCAGCCGCAGTGAAGTTCGAACTATTGCCGGTCGTATCGGTGATTCCGATAAGGAGCGATCCGGCCCACGGTTTGTTCGCTTCGTCTTCGTCCTGAACGATCGGGACGAGCGTCAGCGGCTTGGGCGCCGGTTCGTTGGCACCTCCGTTCGACGCGAGGGAAGCGAGGGCGAGAAAGAACGCGGGAGTCATCATGGATCGAGCGAGGGAATCGGGGGGGAGCGAGGGAGCGCGCGTCCGCCGGGCGCGGATCGCGGCGGCGCACTCTAGCGAGGTGCCCCTCTCCGGTGCGAGCAGAACTCGGCTCTAGCTCGGCGGGCGGATTCCCGGCCGCACCGGGCGCGCGATGTGCCGGATTTCGCCGGGAGGTCGTTTGCGCCAAACGGTACCTTCGCGCCAAGCCCGGCGAAGCGCGCCCGTTGAGCCGGGCGAATCCCGCACCGCGGCCCCCCATCTCCCCCATGTCCGCGCGCAAAATGACGCTCCGCGCTCTCCGCGGCGAACGCCACTTCCGATGGCGCGGGGGCGACGTGTCGCGCATCGAGGGGATCACCGATGCCGTAATCGGTATGGCGCTCGCGCTCCTGATCGTCTCCCTCGGTGGAGACACGACGGAGGACCTCAAGAACGCGGTCGCGGCGATCCCCGGACTGTTCGTGTGCTTCCTCCTGATCCTGATGTGCTGGTACTACCACTTCCAGTTCCACCGGCGCTTCGGACTCGAGAACCTCTACACGATCTTCCTGAACGCGCTGCTCCTGTTCCTGATCCTCGTCTACGTCTTCCCGCTCAAGTTCCTCTTCACACGCTTGTTCAGCGGCGGCGGTTACGACGGCATGGACGGAAGCGTGCTCATGGCTTCGTACAGCGCCGGAGTCGTCGGCATTTTCTCCGTGTTCGCGTTGATGCACGCGCACGCGTACAAGCACCGCGAGCTGCTCGAGCTGAACACAGCGGAGCGTCACATCACGCGCACGACGATTCGCGAGCACCTCATCCACGTCGGAATCGGGGTGACGTCGATCGCGTTGGCACTCGCAGGAACCACATGGAGCGTCCCCGCCTCGGGCCTCGTCTACTTCCTGACAGGCCCGCTCCAGGCCTTCAACGGAATCCGCTCCGGGCGCCAACTCGAGCGCCTCCTCGTGAACGAGGCCTCCCCATGACGCGCACGATCATCCGCTACGCGAGCCGCGCCGCGCTCACGCTTCTCGCGCTCGGCGCACCCACCGGCGCGGCAGCCGCCCAGGACAAGGACGCCGCCGAGCTATTCGTCGCGAACTGCGCACGGTGCCACGGCGAGTTCGGCGACGGAGACGGAACCGCGGAGCTCGACCGTCCCGCGCGCAGCTTCAAGGACGGTGGCTTTTCGTATGGCAACACGCCCGAAGCGCTCTTCCGCACGATCTCGATCGGCATCCCCGGCACGCCGATGCCCGGTTTCGACACGTCGATGACAGAGGCCGAGCGGCGGCTGGTCGCCGACTACGTCGTGACGCTGGGCCCCAAGATCCGCGAGGTCGAGGTCGAAGAGACGATCCTGGTCGTCGACGAACGCCCGCTCGTCGTTCGCGGCCTCCTGCCAGCGATCGATCCGGGCGCCGTCGCGCATCCGCGCGGCTTGCTGCTCGGAACCGTCAGCGGGCTCACGTTCGAGTACCGTGCCGACGACGTGCGCTTGCTCGGCGTACGCCAGGGCGCCTTCGTCGAGCGCACGGACTGGACCGGACGCGGCGGGTCCGCGTTGCGGCCGCTCGGCAAGGTCGTCTATCTCGCCAACGGCGGCCTTCCCGATCCACTCTTCGAACTCCTCGACGAAAGCGGCAGCTCGACCGCATTGACGGCGAAGCTCGAGAGCACCTGGGTCGTCGGACAGGAGGTCGGACTCGTCTACCGCCTGCAGCGTGGCGCGGAGGATCCGATTCGCGTCGTGCGCGTGCGCGAGAGCGTCGGGAGCGTGGGCACGTCCACCGGAACCGGCTTCCGAAGACACTTCTCGTTCTTCGACGCGGACGTGAGCTCCACACTTCGCGTTCGAATGCCCGCGCCCGAAACGCGGCGCGACGCATTCAAGCTGAGCACGCCGAGCGGCATCGAACGCGACTGGACGGTGTACGAGCGCGACGATGGCTCGTTCGAATGCATCGGCATCATCGCGCCGAGCGACACATCGGGCGAACTCGCGCTGGCGGCCAGCGCCGTGGCGGAACTCGACTACGTCACGATCGTTGCACGCGAGTGGACCGACGCCGTCAAGCTGAGCCTCGGAGAGGTGTCGGGCCGATGATCCAGACCACCTTGCTCGCGGCGTGCAGCCTCGCGGTCGCGTTCACCGACGACGAGGCCGACTACTACACCGTCGACTATCTGACTCCGCCCGAAGGAGCCGTGCTCGAGGTCGGCGGGATGGACTTCCTACCCGATGGTCGGCTCGTTCTCAGCACGCGCCGTGGACAGGTTTGGATCGTCGAGAACGCGCTCGCCGACGATCCGAACGACGCGCGCTTCACGCTATTCGCCAAGGGACTCTGGGAAGGGCTCGGGCTCAAGGTCATCGGAGGAGACATCTACGTGATGCAGCGCGCGGAGCTGTCGCGCTTGCTCGACCTCGACGACGACGGAGTGTGCGATCAGATCGACACAGTCTCCGACGACTGGGGCGTGTCCGGCAACTACCACGAGTTCGCGTACGGACTGCCGGTCGACGCGGACGGCAATTTCTACGCGACGCTCAACGTGAGCTTCTTCAGCCCGAAGTGGTGGCACGGCAAGTCCACCGTGCCCTATCGCGGATGGGCGCTGAAGATCGCGCCGGACGGAACGGTCGCGCCCTTCGCGAGCGGATTCCGCAGCCCGTGCGGAGTTGGCATGAGCCCCGGCGGAGACCTCTTCGTGACGGACAACCAAGGCGACTGGATGCCCGCCTCGCCGGTGTTCCGCGTGCGGGAGGGCGGCTTCTACGGGCACCCTGCGTCGCTCGACTGGACCGCCGAGTATCGCAGCACGGAGACACACGCGAGCGACACGATCCCGCCCGCGCGCGCGGCGAGCGACCGAGAGCCGCCGGCGATCTGGCTCCCCTACAAGTGGTCGCGCTCCCCGGGCAACCTCGTGTGGGACGAAACGAACGGCCGCTTCGGTCCCTTCGGCGGACAGACGTTCATCGCCGAGCTCACGAACGGAATGGTCCTACGCGGCGACTTCGAGGAGGTCGACGGCGTGCTGCAGGGTTGGGTGGTGCCGTTCCGGCAGAAGATCGGTTCGGCAGTCCGGCTCGCCTTCGCACCCGACGGCACGCTGTTCACCGGCTTCACGAACCGCGGCTGGGGCGGGCTCTCGCCCGCTGACGGGATCGGTCGCATCCGCTGGCGCGAGTCTGTTCCGTTCGAGGTCGCGGGCGTGCATCTCTTCGGCCCGGAGGACGACGCGCCCCCCGGATTTGCGGTGCGCTTCACTCAGCCCGTCGACCCCGCATGGGTAGCGGCCGCCGCGACCGACCCCGCGTCCAAACTGCGCGTCACCCAATACGACTACGACTACTGGTGGGAGTACGGCTCCCCGGAGCGCGAAACGGTCGAGCTCGCGGTTTCGTCTGTCGTCGTGAACGGAAACGAATTGACGCTTCACATCGATGGGCTCGAGGCTGGCCGCATGGCGCGCGTCCGGTTCTTCGACCTGGCATCGACGGCGGCGCAGTCGCTGCTCCACGACGAGTTCGCCTACACGCTGAACCGCATGCCCGGAACGCCCGAAGGCGTCGCCACTCCGCCCATCGCGCGCATCGTTCCGCCCCCGCCGGCGCGCGAGAGCGGCGAAGAGGGATGGCTGCGGCTCACCTATGGAGACGCAACCGACGCGTGGCTCTACTCGGGTTGGGAGCTGGTCGAAGCGAGATTGGATCCCACAGACTCCACGCGCTTCGAGACGAAGAAGGGCGACTCGCATCTGACGAACACCGCCGCTGACATTCCATCGAACTTCGTGAGTCGCGCTAGGTTTGCCGACGCACGAATCGTGCTCGACTTCACGCTTCCCGAGGGAGGCGGAGCGAACGTCTTTGTCATGGGCTCCTACGCGATCCGCCTCTCCGATTCGGAGTCCGCATCGACCCTGAACGCGGAGCATTGTGGCGCAGTCGTCGGCGGCGAGGGGTTCGAGAGCCGCGCTCCCGAATTCCACGCGTACGGCGGCGCGGGTCGGCGTCACACGATCGAAATCGATTTCGAAGCACCCCGCTTCGACGCGGACGGCAACAAGACCGCCAACGCGCGCTTCGTTCGCGTCAAACTCGACGACGTGTTGCTGCAAGAGAACGTCGAGATGCCCGGTCCGAGTGCGGATGCGCTCGCCCCGGAAGCCAGCGAAGGACCGCTCGTCATCGCGCCGGACGGTCCGATCGCGATCGGCAACATCCGCGTGCGGCCAACGGTCTCCGGCGAAGAGGCAATCGAGGAGGGTTGGTCGCCCCTGATCGACCTCGAGGCGGACGAACCACTCGCCGACTGGACGATCACCGAGGACGGGACGTGGTACGTCGACGACGAAATCCTCATCGGCGAAGGTCCGCGCAGCCACCTCTTCAGCCCGCGCCGGGACTATCGTGACTTCGAGGTGCGTGCGGAGATGAAGGTGTCGGACGGCGGCAACTCGGGCATCTTTCTACGCGCACCGATCGCGATGACCGATTGGCCGAGCGGGTACGAAGCCGAGGTCAACAGCTCGTTCGCCGACCCGAGCAAGACGGGCAGCTTGGTCGGCTTCTCGGCGATCCTGACGCACTTCGTCGCACCCGACACGTGGTTCGAGTACCGCATCCGTTGTCAGGCCGAGCCGGAGGGCACTCACGTGACCCTGTGGATCAACGGCATTGCCGTGAACGATTGGCTCGACACGCTCAACTCCTATCCCGCCGGGCACATCGCTCTGCAGCAACATCACGACGGCTCGGTCATCGAAGTCCGGCGCTTCGAGGTCCGCGAGCTCTGACTCCGCGAGTCCGTCCATCCGTTCGACTTTCTTCGACCCGAATCGCGAGTGCTCACTTAACGTAGTGCTCGTCGCGCGCGACGATCTGCGAACCATGTGGAGATCCCTGTCCGGCAAACCGGTTCGAAGCATCGTGCAGACGGTGCAATCATTGCTGCACCGCGATGAGATCGTTG
>JAVJHY011603608.1:0-10327 GCA_035593235.1 Phascolosoma agassizii | reverse complement strand
GCAACTAACACACCGATTGAAATGCTAATCGATAAAAATTGTTTGCGAATGGATTTTTATCACCGAATGGCACATGCTGTGATTCATATTCCGCCGCTAAGGGAACGAAGAGCTGACATTCCAGGATTAGCGCAAGAGTTTGTAAGTCGTTTAGCAACAAATAACAAGGACAACAAGGTCTGGGGCTTGAAAAAGGACGCCGTCACTTGGCTGTCTTCTCAACCATGGCCAGGAAATGTAAGAGAACTAGAAGGTGTTATTGAACGCGGATATGCGCAGGCGAAATATTATGGTCGAGGGCTCATTAATTTGTCGGATTTACAAAAGCCATTGCCGCAAGAAGTGGCAGCAGCTGGGTCGTCGCTTACTGAGCAGCTAAGGGTTTATGAGCTTACGTTAGTTTGTGCGGCGCTTATGAAGAATGGACATAACTATTCTGTAACGGCAAGAGCGTTGGGGATAGATCGTAAGCGGTTAAAGCGGATATTGGCTAGGGCTGAAGTGAGTTTATGAGTTGGATAGTGAATAGGTGTTATGATAGCTGGCTAGTTATTGATAAATTAGTCTTATTAGAATATTAAGCTATTAATGTGGTTAGCATCGAGTATATGGTTACGCATGTAATTGCTGTATTGCTAGGATGATGGAATGGGTTACGTTGTCGATGTAACTTAGCGACATTATTTTGTTCTTTTACATTTGAAGTTCTTGCTGGTGATAGAATACTGCCCTTTGTTGACGTTCGTCAGCAAAGGGCAGCGTGTGTTTTAATAAATAAGGTTATTTTATGCGGTTAAAATAGATAGAAAGGGGGGTAATAATGAGGTATTTGAGAGCTCTTCTTTGCTTAGTCTTAATTCATTCCATATGCACCATATGCATTGGTGCCGAAACACTCAAATTTGAAATGGAGCTGGTTAGGACGACGCCTGTAAAAATCCTACCAATGCATTACTTTGGCTTCCTCAATCCAAGGATCGGTTCTAACTTGAGTTCTGGTAAGGACAGAATAATAGAAGCACCGGATGGATTTGAAACGTTTAGTGTTTATGTTCCAACTCACGAGTTCAAGGGACATATAATTGAGTTTTGTCGTGTCATTCCTCTTGGTGGAGATATATGGAATAAAAATGATTGGCGTACTGTGGTGAAAATCGACAACCACATTGACTTTTTAATTGATCATGTCAAAGGAAAGTCAGTGGATAGAATAATACAATTTGTACTTATTCTACAAAAAGGGGAAGAAGATTTCCATTTGATTTGCTTTGCAAAAGAAAAAGGCTCTGGTGGCTTTTGTGAAGCTGAGTTTAGAATTATCCCAGAGTAAGTTCGTTTTTTTTACAGGTTAATTTATACATTAAACCGCCCGCTGCCCCGGGGGTACAGTCATTCTTTGTCGTCTATGACAGAGTCGCGCTCCTGATGGATTCTGGTGGCTTTAACTTCCAAGTGCAACATGATAAGTCCTTAAACAAAAAGATTTTTTTCTATTAGGCTTTAGTTTGGTTAAAGGAACAGATAGTTCCCATGCACTATGGCATATCATCTGTACAGCTCGAGATGCTGAGTAGTGCCATCGATTCTATGGGCAACTTAAAAAACAGCTCACAGAGTCTATTAAACGTCTATTAGGACTAGAGCAGGATGGTTTGGTGTATTCCAACTCGGCGGTTCCCTCAGTATTACGAGACGGCTGAAGTAGTAATCTAAACCGATTTGAAAAACTGCGTCTCGTATGGAGTTATGGATAAGGGAATGCTAAGTGCGATACTTTCATTACATTATCTACGTTATTTTCTAAAAGATGAAGTGACAAGATAGACCCCCTAGATAGATCCCATTTAGAGAATTCCCCTTTTCGCTGAATGGATTCGATTACCTCCTTCCCTAAAATGGAGGTGCGTACCAGATAAGTCTTTGAGCGAGCGTCAGGTGGATTGAGAACTGGCGCTGAAGATATCTCCAGAATAAGATCCTCAATCTCGTAATCATAATACAGATCCATTTTATGCACCAAAACCTGATGATGCACATTTGCCTCTGCGAATGTATTATTAGAAATAAAGGTTAACTCTTGATAAATCCCGATACAAAGAGGGGGGAACGCCAGCACGATACTAATAAAAACAAACAACTTGCCTAACCCAACAACTAACCTATTTTGCAAATAATTTTGCTTGTAGACTCTTATCGCCCAATGCAACCCTACACCGATAATCAACCCTATAAATACTAACTTACCAAGTTGCTTGTCGTTCAACCTGAAATTCAATATATATAAAATAAGCAACGCCAAGATGCTCTGACAGGCCCAAATGATTACTCGCTTTTGCAGAGTCGTTCTTTCCCATTTTAAAAGATTTTCAAGTAGTGGAAAAGCTATCCCAACCTCCACTGCAACAATAAACATCCACGACATAATGTCCCTCCTAGAATAAGGATTAAACTATTACTTCCCGACAAAAGGGGAATATCTAACTGCTCATATGGAACAGATAAATATTCCCCTTGATGACACTCGGGATAGCTCAACCAATCTAAATGGGAACAATGAATGCCTAAATAAATTGTAGTTGTCTCGTAGACGTTGGACAAGAAAACATTAATACTTACTACTTCTGCCTCTCTCTCAAGCTCAAAGTAATAAATATACATTCCTAGAGATTGAAAAAGAGACAGGAAAAACTACCTCTTACTCAGATATTTCGAACCAATGAAAGAACAATAAAAAGCCCAAACCCTGAATTTATGACATCCTTATCATAACGAATAGCGGCTCTGGTATATTTGTGAGGTTTAACCTGAATTTCACTATAAGTAAAGTGTCGCGTAGCTGCTAGGGCAGGTAAGCTTAAGACGCAGGCTTCTAACGAATAAGGGCAGGCTACTTTTTTTAAAAAGTTCAGGCTGTTTCGCTAAGTGAAAGAAGTTATCGAATTTTGCCTTGGTATTAGCTATATTTTTACTTCCAAAATACCTTATTGAGATGAATTATTTATTTGCTTAATGATATGCTATATAGCTTCCTTGATATCATATCTCTTAGGGCAGAAGGATAACACTACTGTCTCTTGCTTATGGCTGAACACGAGCAAGAGACAGTAAGCGGTTAGAAAGGTTTTTTCCATTTAGCTTGCCGTCTTTCGTAATGACTGAATTCTGAGCTGTGGCAATTAGTTCGCTATAAGATTGAACTCTTTGCTGTGGTTTAGCTTGAGTTAATATTTTTTTTAATTTTTTTAAGGAGGTTCATTGTGAAAAGTAGGTTAAGAGCGGTAATGATGGGGGCGCTTGTAATTTTTCTGTGCAATCAAGCACGAGGATTTGCCCAAGAAAGTAGCAAAGAAGAGTATCCGTTCAAAATTTACGTTGAAAGGACTGCTTTCGCCACAAAAGTGCTAACAGCAGGGGATATGCAAAATTTTGATAAATTGAAAAAGGTATCAAAGAGGTTAACACTCCACATAGATGGGTCATGGGAATCAGACAAAATTGGCTTCGGTGCTCTACGTTCGCTAAATGCAAACTTAGAGTATCCAGAAAAGACAGCAAGCGTTAGGTTATATTGGAATTCATTCTATGATTTAATGTTCGGACAAATTCTACCAGAGGATCATCAAAAAATTGATGATAGTGATATACCGTCTCCATCTTCCTATCGGATGGTTGTCTGGGTTGATGGTAAAATGTACGACCTAACAAAAGCGTTGCATGCGCAGAACCCTGATAAGAAGAAGTGGAAGCTGTTAAGTTTCTCTGAGTTCTACCTTGAGAATCTAGATTCGTATCCTCCTAGGATAGAGTGCCAGGTCCAGATAGGATTGCCAATATGCAGTATCAAAGTGGTATTCCACGAAGGAAAAACATGGCCTTATGAAGATTATTAAGGATAGAAACGCAAGGAGGAGGGAGCTTTGGATGGTAATCTAACCCCTTTAGGTTCCGCTAAAGCTCTTGTCCTCCCTTGCTAAGAGGTAAAACCGCTTATTGTTTTTAACATTAACAATTAGTGACTGGTTCTATTTGTTTTTCTGAGGGGAGGGAAATAGGAACCGTTACTAACAATAGAATCATCAAGGAAATGCAGATTATAGATGCGCTGTGTCGGTCTACCTATGAGCAATGGAAGGTAGGAGTATTCACCCCCTGTTCGCTGTGAATATGTGTTCTTAGTATCAGAGAAATAACGCTTATAATTATACTAAATACGCGTCTTGTTATGACTTGCCCATTACCAATTGCTAAGGGGTATTGGCTATAGCAGTCATTATAAAAATAAAAAGCAGGTGGCTATTGAAAACCTTTTAGTTACATATGGCATAGGGCCTCTACGAAACGCTTCATAGAGACCCCTCTGTAAACAAAACGCCTTTGCGTCTAATTCGTGTTACGTTCGATCATAGAACACGACGTAATGACATGAAAATCTCCATCGTCTATTCTTCCAACGTAACAGTCAGATGTTTCCTTGGACAACACCCGAGCTAAGAAAAACTGATTCTCGTATACTCTAGCGGAAATCCAAATAAGGTCATAGGTATCGTGGAGTTCGTTTACCTTATCTAACCCTATTGTTTCGCCCAGTGTTTTCTTATCTGTTAAATACACGCGTTCATCTCCATACCGAACAAGAAGTTCTATTCTCTTTTGGGATTCACTATCCAATGGACCGACAGGAATTTCGTATAATTCAAGATTACCATTATAACCCCAAGGGAGCACTTCGCCACGAGCGACCTTACGAAAATCATTGAAGATAGGAAGGGTCAAACAGATAAGAACGGCAGAGATAACTAGACTAATAACTAATTCGCAAAGCGTAAAACCTTTACTTTTATTCATAAAGATCTCTCCTCAAAATAAGTGAAAATGATCAACAATTATTCGTCTTACAAACCTGCCAAATATGCAATACAATACAACTTCGCGTAGGACAAAAAAATAATATAAGAAAATATGACGTTCGAAGGAATCTAAAGACAAACCTATAATTTGCCACCCTGCTGTTTTCTAGAGAACACTAAATGATTAATAAAAAACAGCAAGCAAGCAGCTACTACTATATGCAGAGATGTGAAACAAACAATAATTATGAGTAAGTCAACCGACTTACTACAACACTCCAAGCTGGTCAAATAAGGTAACTAGACGCATATTACCATCCAGTTATTTGGGCGGAAAGTTCCATTTATTACAGGCTACTAACCACCTATCAGAACAACATGGAGCATCTGGGGAGATATTGATGGACGAGAGCCAGGACTGGAATTATTAGTGACGGTTCTTAAGTTAATTAAGAACCGCCGCTAATTTTAGCTTCTTTTCTCCGCTATATCTTTTTCGCTTGGCTCAAGTCACTTACAATCATCTTTAGATTCTGGGTGATATTCAAGCAATTCTATTATCTCAACGTATTTGGTATACGCCCCCATATGTCCGTAAGACCCAGTGTCAGACACACAGGCTTTCGCTCTAATAAATAGCTCTTTTTCGGGACGTTGATATTTACTACCGCCTAATGTTTTCAATTCTTTGGCTAGAATCTCAAAATGTTGGGGTGCATGAAGCCACCACCAAGAATTTCTCTTTTTGCCACATGGCGTAAAGCCGCTGTGTTCAAAGCTAGAAGAGTAATACCCTTTTATTTCCGACAAATCGCCATATTTTGCTGACCCAAGGCTTTCAAGTTTACAAACAGCAGCAACACACCAAGCTGGTATCAGCATAGTAGTAAATAGCACGATATAAAACAGAGGTTCTTTCACTCTTCTAACTCGTTTGTTTATATCGCAGATTAACTTATTCTTTTCGAGTAGCAACTGTAAAAAAGCTAGTCTCATCAAAGTTTCTTCCTTGAGAATTAACAACAAAGTTATGCTTCTCCACTAAACTCTTAAATTCTGCCTGCGAAAAAGCTCTATGTGCTATTTCATCATGGTAAACTGTGGATTTGCCGCGTTCAGTAAATTTGTATCTAGCCGTCCAATTTACTATATAAGGGCATGACGAAATAAGCTCGGTAGAAGATTCTCGAACAATTTCTATTGTAGAGTCCTTTACTGTAACTTGTCCATTAAAATAACTAGTTTGCTGAATCTTTGAATCCTCATAGTTGTCAATAAATACTACACCACCCGGCACAAGAGCTTTATGTAAACTATTAAGTGCCGAAGAAGTGTCGCAATCATTCAGCATGTGCGTGAAAACTCGTCCAACAACAAATATAGTATCAAATTCATTTTTGAATGGGAGGTTGCGCAAATCTGCTTTTTCTACGCGAGTATCAGGCAGGCGTTTTCGTCCTTCTAGTAGCATTTCATCTGAGTAGTCAGTAACTACGATGCTAATATCGAGCTTAGAAAGTTCATGTGCTACCAAAAAGAAACTGCCGACAAACAATCCTTTTTCGAGATCGGTTTTCTGAAGTTTTGTAAAAATAAAACGCGAGACTTCAACTGGATCGATAATTAAATCATAGAACTTAGAGCAAATGCCTGAATATTCAGAATATGTTTTTGTCATAAGTTACTCGGAACTCAGTGCCATTAATGTTATTTTTTCAAAAGGCAATCTACGAAAAGTATTTACCTGTTAATATTTTATATTTCTCCATAGTAGCATAGTGTTTACATATACGCTAAACACATGTACATTTATGATTTGGGATGTCACACGTTTATAAGGCAACTCGCCTCGAGTAAGAATGAATCGTTTGCATCCAATAGATTCAGGGTATCTAATGTATAGTGCTATAATAATAGTATTACTTATCGTCATCATCGTAACTCTTGTTAGACGATCCAACCAACATCCGAACCGTAAGTTTATTCAGAGAAGGTCAGAACGTGATGACAACAAAATACCTAAAGAAAACCAGCAGGCATTTGGAAAGGATAAACCTATAGAAAACGGTACAGAAGATAAGATGGCATCTCAGCAAGCATCTCTAAAATCAGTAGATATCCTCGAAGTCAATCTTTCCAATTATACCTTGGAAAGCTTCACTCTCCCTTCAAATATCACCTCTGAAGAAGGTGATATCTCATTTAAACTTACTGTTGGATATAAGGCTGTTGAGCCAGAAGCATGTGATATAGTTTTTAATAATATTGAAGTTATCGTCGATAAAAATAAGCTTAAAAGCATTAGCCACATTGACCTTAGTTACTTCATTGAACATAGTCCAGAAGTAGGAGAGTTTAAATTCTTATCTGATTGCCCCGATGAGTTTCTAAGTAAAATAAAATCATACCCTGCTTTAGGGCCTATCAATATATGCTGTGAAAGCAGAGGATATCGCACAATAAACGTAAGCAATAAGGATGTAGAGCTACGATTCAAATATTGGGGGGCTGTTCTTCACCTACAATTTATTGATGGGCAATTCGTTATCACGGTTCAGAATTCATATGACTCAGACAGTAATGAACTTTCTGATTTTGTAATAAAACTAAATCCAGAAAATATTGTACCATATTCGTTTGCTTTTTTAGATCAAGAGGCCTTAGATGAAGGCATGGAAGACGCTTGGTACTCTGACCGACCTAAAACCGTTTCATTTTCAGTTGTATGACTAGCTTTTTTTTGGCAACAGCAAATTAGTTTCTGGAGAATCGTTTACGCAAACATTATAAATAGGCAGATTAGAAGTTGGGTGGGATTCATTTCATTACTAAACACCGAGGGCTTTACCGAATGCTGTGAAAAACAAGTTATTCGACCCCAATGTCACTCTAAATAATCCATTGTTTGGTGACTGATAGGCCTGTTTTGTTTCAATTCGTAATGAATATGTGCCCTAGCCAGAGAGAAGTAACGCTTGCAAGAACACTAAATACATATGTTGTTATGACTTACCACTTACTAATTGCTCCTGTCAGCGGACCCTGGTGAAACATGGACAAGTGATATTCAAACGAATATTGTAGTTACAATAACATGTTTAGTATGCTCATAGTGTCTATGCCTTTTAAGTAAAATTTAATTAAAAGCCAGGGTGTATCAGAGCGTTTGAGCAAACGGAGATGTGTTTCTAAGGATTTTCTAATGAATATTGCAATAACAGGTTCTTCAGGCTTAGTGGGATCTGCTTTGACGCAATTTTTGAGTGCGAACGGCCATTCGATTCTCAGGGTTTCACGTTCGTATTTAGCAGATGATCAAATGGACGTGCGTTGGTCTCTAGAAGATACTAAAGCAAACATAGATGCAGTTGTTCATCTTGCGGGTGACAACATAGCAACAGGACGCTGGAGCCGAGCAAAAAAAAAGAGAATCCGTACCAGTCGAGTTAGTGGAACGAAGAGGTTATGCGAAGCTATCCTAAAACTATCTCCTTTACCAAAAGTATTAGTTTGCGCTTCAGCAATAGGATATTACGGTGACTGTGGAAACGAGATACTAACTGAGGAGAGCCGGAAAGGACAAGGATTTCTCTCTGATGTGTGTCAGCAGTGGGAAAACGCCTCAAAAGAAGTAGAAGAGGTAGGGGTGCGTGTTGTTAATCTTAGATTCGCGATGATACTAAGTGATGTCGGGGGAGCACTTGCAAAGATGCTGGTTGTTTTTAGAATGGGCTTGGGGGGCAGATTAGGCAATGGCGAACAATATATGAGTTGGATAGCCATAGATGATGTCATAGGCGCAATAAATCATATATTAACAACCGAATCGTTCCAAGGAGCGGTAAATGTAGCAGCGCCAAATCCTGTAACGAATAATGTATTTACCAAGACGTTGGGTTCCATATTAAAGCGTCCTACTCTGTTTCCAGTACCTGCACTTGCGGCTAAGTTTGTTTTTGGAGAAATGGCCAATGAATTGTTACTCTCAAGTGCCCGTGTTATGCCTGAAAAGCTTATGAAGTCCGGATACAAATTTAAATATCGAAACATAGAAGATGCACTGCGATATCTATTGAAATAAGTTTCAGGCCCAGAAAGTTAGTTCAGAGGGGAGTGGCGTTAGTGACTGGGAGAGTTGTTGTGTAGGGATTCATTTGTTTTTTAAACAAGCTAAGGCCCATAGGAAAGTCTTTTTTACTTAAGGACTTATCGATGGTAGGTAAAAACATGTTGAAGCAAATGGCCCCCCCCTTGCACCAAGCACCGGGGAAATTATCCAACACCGTATAGGGAGGACAATGTTGTGAGAAATTTATGGACTATTTCAGTAGCTGTTTGTTTATTTTCAATCGTGACGCTAAGTCGAGCGGAGGAAGAGCACTCGCATGACTTGAGTGAGGAGGCGGTGGAGTTATCACTTGATAGTGGCAAGAAGTGGCGACTAGACAAGCACACCGATGAGTCAATATCGAAGATGCATGCAAAAGCCAAAGCATTTTCCCTTCGCAAGACTAAAGCCTCAATATCTGATTTTAATACATATGGTAAGGATCTCCATGGGCAACTCAATGAACTAATACGTGGCTGCAGCATGGAGGGATCTTCGCATGATCAACTTCACTTATGGATCACTCTTTTTGGGCTGGAAGTAGAAAAATTGACAAAAACAACAAATATTTCGTCTGGGCAGAGCTCCAAAGAAATGATTGATAAGCTGTTAAGAGATTTTAATTTATATTTTGAATACAAATGAGAATGACCTAACTATTCCACCATATGTAACGGTGTTGGAGAATATGAAGGTCTTAGAAATGAGGGGAACGTAGACATGTCGAATACAACTGGAATTACGTTGCGGTGTATTTGGGGGATGCGATGACCCATAGAATCGTCGACGGTGTTCACTGGAGTTTCTGGATAGTCGGCGGTGTCACGCTTATTTTCAATGTTATGGGCACTATAAACTACTTCGTGCAGATGAATGCAGACTCGCTCGCTTCATTTCCTGAGAAGTATCGCCCGATAATCGAAGGGCGCCCCGCATGGGCCACCGCAGCTTTTGCTATAGCCGTTTTCGGTGGGTCGCTCGGCTGCCTTCTGCTTCTGCTCAGAAAGTCGGCTGCGCTCTATGTGTTTCTCGCGTCGATACTTGGCGTGCTTGTGACAATGGTCCATATATTTGTTGTAGCTGGCTTTAGTTCCTTCGAGATTTGGATTGGTGTTCTGATGCAGCTAGTAGTGTCGGCGTTTTTGGTCTGGTATTCAAAACATGCCGTGAGTAAGGGTTGGGCAAGCTAGGTGACCGACTTGCCCCAGTGCGGACGGCATGAAGCAAATTTGCAAGCGGTTTATTTCGGCATCGCCCGTGGTTCCCTCTGCAAGAAGAAAGTGGTACATGGCAATACATTGCTATTCTCCTATTACATTAAGACAATATCAGTAACTAATTATCGATATCCTAGCAACCAAATCTCAATGAC
>JAVJHY011603498.1:0-10328 GCA_035593235.1 Phascolosoma agassizii | reverse complement strand
AAGACCAAGCAGATTTTCACCAATCCCAAGCATGAGCTGACTGAAAACTATATTACCGGCCGATTCGGCTAGGACATTCACTATGGACAAGTTACACCTCGATCAGCATATATCCAGAAAATTCAACAGCGAACTTGAAGACATCCGTAACCGCGCGCTGGCAATGGGCGGACTGGTAGAGCAGCAGTATGACAGTGGCCTCACAGCACTGCTCAATGGCGACAGCGAACTCGGCCAAAAAACGGCTACCGCCGATTTCCAGGTCAATGCGATGGAAGTTGAAATCGACGAGGCCTGCATTAACGTACTGGCGCGACGGCAACCCGCAGCCAGTGATCTGCGATTGATAGTGACGGTTATCAAAATCATTACTGACCTTGAACGCATTGGGGACGAGGCTGAAAAACTGGGCCGACTGTCGATAAAACTGGCCAGCTCAGAGCAGGTGCCGGTTTATCGCAAAGAGCTGCGACACATTGGCGAACTGGTGAAATCCATTTTACGGGATGCGCTGGATGCATTTGCGCGCATGGATGTTGACGCAGCCATTCGAACCGCAGCACGCGACCCGGATATCAACGCGGAGTATGAAACACTCTCTAGAACGCTGATTACTCATATGATGGAAGACCCGCGGGAAGTGAAAAATGTTCTGCGTATTGCGTGGTGCGCCCGTGCCCTGGAGCGTATCGGCGATCACTCAGTGAATATCTGTGAGTACGTGGTGTACCTGGTAAAAGGGAAAGACATACGACATACAGAATTTGATCAAGTCAAGAACGAGTTCCTGTCCAGCAACGACTGACCGTTTGCAGCCCGCCAAGTCGCGGGTTACTCCAGTATCGTACCGCAACAATAAACAGTAGCGACAGTAACAGAAGCCAGTCTGCAGCACCCAAAGTCGCATCATCATCGCTGCGTTCGCCAATCAGCGGATTAGTAACACCGTTCACGTAGTCACCAATCCAGGTCTGATAGAACGATGTGTTCGTGTAAATGCCATACTTGTCGGCCAGACCACAGCCTTCACCAAAACTGACTATGCCTGCTTGTTTGTAAGTACCATTTTGCAGGACCATCAACGGACCACCACTGTCACCTCCACAAGAGTCTTTGCCGCCCTCTTCCAGCCCTGCACAAATTTGCCCGGCGTTGACGATACCGCCGTAGGATGCAGGCAAATTGCATGTCGAACGTAATACCAGCGGTATCGTTACCTGATTCAATCGGGTGGGAAACGAAAGCTCACCCGAGGATGAATATGTGACAGCCCCCCAACCTACCACTACAGCCGAATCACCCGCCAAGGCTAATGTATCAATATTGTCGATAAACACGCTCATGCTGGGCTGCCCACTATTCTGACTGAGCTCCAGCAGTGCAAGATCGTTGTAGAGATAAGGGTGTGAATGATTGTATTGCGGATGAACTATGACATTCGTTACTGAAATTTCAGTTGCAGCGTCAGTATCCTGCAAATCCGTCATCCCTTCTGCCACCTTGAACGAGGTGGTAGCAACCACGCTACCACTATCATCGTGCACGCAGTGCGCGGCGGTCAACACCCAGCGATCAGCGACAACATTGCCACCGCAAAACTGGCGCTGAAACAGGCTACCGGATGAATCTTTAACCAACGCAACCGTCGAGGGCCACTGCATGTCACGCGCCTCCTGGCCACCAATGATTCTGGACGTGTATACTTCGTCGTCAGCAGACAGATGCACAACTGGCAGCAGAATCAATATAAAAAGTAGTGCGCTGGTTATTGTTTTATATTTTGGCATCCGAACTACTGGGTTAGTGGTAAATGACCGGTATAACCAGTGGCGGCCATTGAGCTGTTGTTCCTGAGTCCGAAAAACGTGCACTATCTCATTTTCCGATGTCTTCATGTGGTAGACACGTAAACAGAGTAGCGGTTCACGGTGAGGAGTTAATTTGGGATAATATTCCCAAATTAATAAATGAACTCTGATCAACAAACAGTCGGGAGGAACCAGCTACGATGGCGCTTAATCAGGCAAAGGATGGCCGGGCATCAGCTCGTAGGGATGAACCCAGCCGGGAATTTCCCTGATCCGGCCAAGCCACGCGTCAATATTATCGTATCCCTGCCACTCGATGCCAAGCTCCTCCGGCCAGAACAGGTAACCGCATAAGGAGATATCCGCAATTGTGGGTCTGTCTCCTATGACAAACTCCCGGTCTTGTAACCGTTTATCGAGAATATGCAGTGCGCTTGTGGCGCGGCCTCTGAGAAATTGGGTTACTTCTGTCTCCCCGGTACCGGAAAACTGGAGCAAAAAGCGCAACGTAGCGATATTGTTAGTCAGTTTATGATTATCAAAAAACAGCCAGCTCATAATTTCCCGGTGCTCTGGGATGTTGTCGCTGTCGAACGCATCAAACTCTTCAGCCAGATAATCAAGAATAACCGCCGACTGACTGATTTTAAGATCGCCAGCCTCGAGCACGGGCACCTCACCAAATTCGTTTATCTCGCGAAAGGCGTCAGTCCGGGTTTCGTCATTGAAGAAATCAACAAATACCGGCTCCCAGTCCGCATCACACACTGCCAGCATGAGTGCTACCTTGTAGGCATTACCTGATTGTGCAAAACAATGAAGTTTGAATTTCATAACCTGCTCTCTTCTTGTAGCATGATCATAACAGCGACGGTCAGGTTCGACCAGCCACCCCTGATTCCTCGTGTACCGCCTTCGTTACTGTATCCACAGGTGTCGACGATAATTGCGTAATTCGCTAAAACAATTTTCGGTCATCTCGGTTGAGCAGATGGTTGCGGCTGACGCTGCCACCATTAAGAGTGGTGTATCCGGGTTTTCTTTAATGGAGAACGCTGGAGACGCAGTAACCTCAGAATTACTGCCAACCCTTGGCAGCGGGGACAAGGTACTGGTGATCTGTGGTGGTGGCAACAACGGAGGAGATGGATTTGTATTAGCACAGCGATTGCACGAGGCGGATATAGACACCGATGTACTGCTACTTGGAAATCCCGATACGATATCAGGTGATGCAGCACTGGCGCGAGGTCGGCTCAGGCTCGAGTTAATTGACGAACATTCTGTGGATTTTTCGCAGTACTCAACTATCGTGGATGCGATATTTGGCGCTGGACTTGATCGCCCCATCATCGGCACTATCGCCACATTGATTAATAACCTGAACCGCACAGCTTCCGCAAACTCACCCAGGGTAATCAGTGTAGATCTGCCAAGCGGCATCAACGGTGATACTGGCGAGGTTTGTGGCACTGCAATTTTAGCTGACCAGACCGTTACATTCTTTCGGCAAAAACCAGGACACCTGCTCCATCCGGGAAAAGCACACTGTGGTGAAGTAGTCGTCAGGCAGATCGGCATATCTGAATCGCTCATCTCTGATCGGCAACCTTCTCTAATTGAGAATGATCCGGGCTGGTGGCAAGAGTTGTGCCCACAACCCGACGTCAATGCACATAAATATTCACGTGGCCATGCTGTGGTTGTATCAGGTGGTCCAACATCGACAGGTGCTGCTCGAATGACCGCTACTGCTGCACTGCGGACCGGTGCAGGTCTGGTGACTGTGTGCTGCCGGCAGGATGCCTTGGCAATCAACGCCGCGCACTTGACTGCGATCATGTTAAAGCACACAGAAACACCTGAACAACTCAGGCGTTTTCTTGAGGATACCCGCATCACTGTCGCCGCACTTGGACCAGGTTTGGGCATTGGTGAATTCACCCGGCAGTGTGTTAAAGCGGTGCTGTCGGGTACCCAGGCAGTTGTACTGGATGCGGATGCGCTGACGAGCTTTGAGAAACAGCCAACGGTATTATTTGAATTGATCAAACGTGCTCAGTCGCCGGTAGTACTGACACCACATACGGGTGAGTTCAACCGGTTATTCAAGCAGTCAGTTGACGACAGCAATGCAAGCAAGGTCGGGGAGGCGCGCGATGCTGCCAGACAAAGCGGCGCGATCGTCGTGTACAAGGGCGCCGACACTGTCATCGCTGATCCAGGCGGCACTGCGGCAATAAATACAAACGCACCATCATGGTTAGCAACAGCGGGGTCTGGCGATGTGCTGGCAGGAACCATCGCGGGTTGGCTGGCTCAGGGAATGGAACCGTTTGAGGCAACCTGTGCTGCGTGCTGGGTGCACGGCGAGTCAGCCAAAGAGTTTGGTCCCGGGCTGATTGCTACCGACTTAAGCGAAGGCTATCCGGCTGTGCTGAAAAAGCTACTCGCCGATAAGAGATGATTCATACTCAATTAACCATTGCCGCTGCGCAGCTGTTTCCGGAACCGTGACCCCACGCGCGGCTGTGACGTCGTGAATAGCCTGCACACGCTCAACACCCATCGCCATCAGTACAGCAACAGAGAACAAACCGGAACGCCCGATACCCCCTTTACAGTGAGAAACAGCTCCTGCGCCAAGTTTCACTCGTTCAGCAATATCTGAAATCAGAGCGATGAATTCTTCATTCACTTGGGGTACACCAAAGTCAGTGATCGGATGGCTATAAAATTCCAGCCCTTGCGATTGACACTCGCGAGCTTCAAGAGACAGGCCAAGTGCATTAGCTTCATCAACTCCGAGGAGTGACACGATAGTTGTCGCACCTGCGCACTTGAACTCGCTAATTCGTGCTCTTAGTGCTACTCCGCCCGCAGGCTTTGGCATGATCGCCAAAAAACCCTGTCTAGATGTTGTGATCTTGTAGAATGGTTGCGTCATCAAATTCAGAATTTCTAAGGTAGAATTTCCACTTGCCTGACAGACGTGTTTTTCTTGAGATTGACGATCATGTCGCTAAGTTCACTAACACCGACCGCGTCTTTATAGCCAATGATATAGGTTCCATCGGTTGTGGCTTCTACATCTACCTGCTGACCCAGCTTTTCAGATTCATTCTGAACTACAGATCGAGCCTGCTCGAGATTTACTGCAGACGAAAACTGAACAGACAATCGTATTGGCGATACAGCAGTGTCAGATGAACTGAGAACTGAATAGTCGTTATCCGGATGACTGTAAAATAACTGAAACCCCAATACAGCCACCATCAAACCAGCTAGAGCAGTCGCGCTCCATTGAAGAATTGATCGCGCCGTTGCAAATTCAATGACTTCGTTCAGCATATGCCGTAACAATGACGAGACCGACGTCTTTGCGATCGCTGGGTGACTCTTTGCATCTATTCGGTTCATCACGCTCGCAAAATCCTTATCAACGTCTGCGTGGACTCTATAATTTTCTTGAGCATCACTCTTTACGGTCTCGTTCAGCTCAATTAAAAACTGAATTTCACGCTGGCAATCATCACAGCTCATTATATGACTGGTCACCCGTCCTCGTTGGTTTCCTTCGAGCGTTTGGTTTACAAACCAGGGCAGCATAGTCATTACCTCGTCATGTTCAGGATGGTTATTTGTTTGATTTGACATAATAGTTACTCCTGAAACGCTGATCGTAATTGACGACGCGCATGGAATGTTCTGGATTTTACCGTGTTCTCTGGACATCCCACGATACTCGCTATCTCACCGCATGAATGCCCCAATGCGGTCAATTCGATGACAGCTCGATGATTGCTGCTGAGGGTCGACAAGGCTGCCTGAAGCTGCTTACCCTCCATCGCATTATTGGTATAAGTTTCTGGGTTAACACCCGGCGACTGTTCCACCAACTCTTCCAGTTGATAGGCTGGCTCTCTGTTATTGGTGTGTCGTGCGTTCCGATTATAACTTTTAAGTGAACGTCTGTAGGCAATACCCAGTATCCAGGTAGAAACCGCAGCTTGTTCGCGAAACTTGGATGCACTGGTCCAGACCGCATACAAGGTATCGCACGCCACCTCTTCGGCCAGTTGATGATCCTGCAACATTCTGATCGAGAATTTATAGATACGAGGATGGTACAACCGAAATATTTGTTCGAATGCAACCCGATCTCCGTTTGCCACGGCGCGAATCAATACCACTTCGTTGTCAACTGGTTTGTCCGACACTGCCTGATTTTCGCTACCTAAAGTTGTTGCAAGCATATCATCCGCCCCTTTTCCCTGCTCTGACAGGTATGTACCGGCATTAGATAAAACGGTTCATATCATTCTTAAATTATTTTTTGAACCGAATTCACGAGCGATGCCACCTACCTGACACCTGAACCACAATGCAGTCGGAGAAATAACATGATGCAGATCAGATTAACGCTACGAAAAAAGTTACGAACCCTCCAACTGGGACTTCTGGCAGCAGCCGCAGTCTCCATTGGTGCCTGTAGCAGTGACTCGACGGATTCCGGCGATACAGGACCTTCTAACCCGCAGACCCCCACCGCACCTGCACCCAATGATCCTCCAGTAAATGGTACTACCATCTCCGGCACAACCCGTTCCACGCTTCTCGGTGAGGTGCTGGTGTTCGGTAACGAAAATCGCTCTCTGTATACATTCGCCAATGATGCAAACAGAGTGTCAAATTGCAACGGCGGGTGTGCTGCAGACTGGCCGCCGATAGCTGCCGATTCCGAGGCAACCATTGGTGATTTCAGCACCATTATCAGACTGGATGACTCACTGCAGTGGGCCTTCAAAGGCAGCCCACTGTATCACTACGCCGGTGATGGCGCTGCCGGGGAAATCAACGGTGAAGGTCTGGGCAACGTCTGGTTCGTTGCACGTCCTGATCCGATCAGCATCTTCGATACGACGCTGGGCAATGTCCTGGTGGGTAGCGGTACTATCAACAATGGCTCAGGAGACCCTGCTCTTAGAACTGATTTCGATGGTAGAACGCTTTATACATTCGCCAATGACACTGCGAATGTATCCAACTGCAACAACGGATGCGCGACGAACTGGCCTCCTCTGTACGCGGATCAAGGCGCCAGAGCATCAAACACATACTCCCTTGTTACCCGGTCTAATGGCACTGCCCAATGGGCCTTCCAATCACAACCTCTCTATTTCTATGCGGGTGATTCCGCAGTTGGAGATACCAATGGCGAAGGTGTGAACGGCGTCTGGACCGTGGCACGCCCGGAGAGTGCACCGCCAGCCAGCAACTATTGAAAAACAACCACACCACCAGGAGCTAAACTATGAAAATTTTCTACCTTATTGCAATGATACTGATTTCATCACCAATTATGGCCGAGGACACGGGAGGAAGCGGATCAGGCGGTAGGTCAGGTGATCGGGCACTCAAGCTGGATACCAAAGCTGAAATGAAGGATTCCCGAACGTTGATAGAGGCAATGAACTACAAGCGTGCCATTCGAAAACTCTACGTTATTGTTCAGGAAGACTGGCGTAATGCAGATGCGTGGAATCTTCTCGGTTATTCACAGCGAAAAATCGGTAAATACAAGAAAGCTAAAAAATCCTATGCAAAAGCTTTGAAATACAATCCTGACCATAAAGGCGCACTGGAGTACCAGGGAGAACTGTTTATCACTCTCGGTGAACACAAACGCGCACGCGGCAATCACCAGAAACTTAAAAATCTGTGCCCCGAGGGTTGCGAAGAGTTGGATGATTTGACACAGGCTCTGCTGACTGTATCTAGTCAGTAGCATATAAACGTAGTTAAACCAATACCCTCAAGTATTGAGGGTATTCACCTGATACCCGCATACGCGCAAAGCAATCCATGTAAACAACCCAGTGTCTGATTCGGAGATTTCTCATGCACACCAAGTATCCAAAACTGGCTTTATCCTCTATCGTGTTGATGCTGGCAACCGGGTGTGTTCAGTCACTTCCCACCATATCCCACGCCCATCTGGGACACGCGCTGACAGCATGGCATGATACACCCGACAATCAGGGTCTGCTTGTGGTGGCCGAACGCGAAGCGGATAACGCTTTAAAGGAACTCCAGCTAGCCAAACAAGCCAGTGCATCTCCCTGGCTGGCCAAAGATCATGTAAAAAATATCATACATTCATTAAATCCCGACCAGCAGCAACACGGTTCCGGCCAGGGATATGGTGTACTACCAGCCCTGGAGCGTACGAGGCAACATGTAAATTTTGCGGCCAATACAGTTGATGCTAGTAAGAACGTTGTACAATCTGAGAAAATATTCAGCACTTATTCCAGCGCAAATTACGATCAATTTCTTATAGCTCTAGCCCAGGCACGACTAACAGCCAACGCAGCTCCTTCCAATGTTGTACAGCAGTTGCCAGTACTTGAAGATCTACTCACACATGCTGTACATGGAAAGGATCTGGACAAGGATGGTGTTATTGGACATATTCCTGAGGAAGCCGGATTGATCCAACTTCAAAAACAACTGGCTGACCTGGTTGAAAACGAGGTAGCTCCAACCTATGAACCGATTGGGAAATCCTACCTACTCGGGCTGATTCGACTCCCTGATGGAGGTTGGGTTTATCAGCTTGATGACAACACATTTCAGGAAGCTGCACTTGGTGGCGGATATATGGGTCACTAGAATGGATTATGTACCGGAGATACTTCACTCACCGACTGCGGCAGAAACCAGACAATACGGTTATCCGTGAATCTTAGAAATTGCGACTCCGGCATGATCAGCACTTTTCCATTTTCGGGATTTTTCAATCGTACGTATCCGCTTTTTCTGCCAACAACAATTAAATAAGCCTGGTTTGACCATTCGACCAAACCAGCCGCTGCATGTCTTACACGTGGCGAAAGCAAGTCCAGTTTCCCAATCCTGGGTTCCAGTCCATACACTGCGGCCCAGTTGGCTAATTCGTCAGCACTGTTTATCGGTGGTCTTCGTGCCCGTAGAAATCCAAAATGTCGACGGATATAGTATAAGGCCGTGTTTAACCTTTTAGCGTTCGACGAGTCGGAGCCTGTGTCGGCAGAGACTGGGTATCGGATAGCAAACGATGATAATGGCTGGTGAATAGATGGGGTACTGATGGACGAAGCATATAGATATTGTCTATGCCAGCTTTGTAGATAGACAGACACAACAGCTGCCAGCACGATACATGATGGTGATATCAACCGAACTCTCCCAAAACCAGAACGTTGTTGCACCTGAGCACGATCGCCACCACCCTGTCCCGATGGTCTTGGCAGAATTACACGGGTTAAACCCAGAATCACAGCAAAGACAACATATACCCACTCAACGTAATAACCAAAAAGTACATAGAATGTGGTGTTGTCCGGTAGCAGAACTTCTCCTGCGAGGATATCACTGCTAAAGGGCCCTAAACGGCTGGCGATCTCACCGTCAGGTTTGACAATCGCCGATGCACCGCCATTATCGGCCCTGACGATCGTGACGCCGGTTTCTGTGGCTCTGAGTTGCAAAAGCCCGAGTGTCATGTGCGACAGATACGAAGCTCCCTGGAAATTATCGTTACTTAAGACTGTCAGCCATCGCGCACCTGCTTTGACCAGCTTCCGCGGCAATGTTGATAATGCTGCCTCGTAACAGATCAGCGACCCAAAGCCGTGCTCTGTTACGTCGTGTACCACCAGCTCCCGGCCTGGTGATAGAACGTTCTCGGCAAATGGCACCGGATTCAGCTTTGAGCTGACACTGACCAGATCACCGGCTGCATCATAGACACGTGTTTCGCTGGATACGGTATTAATACTACGCAACGTGTAGACATGACGCACAGTTGCCAATGTGCCCCTGACATGCATCTGCATAACATCATTAGGCACCTCGGTCGACAGCATCGGCAGCGCGGATTCCGGCCAGATTAATACAAAGGGTAATTTTGTTTGCTGATACCAGGCTGCCACCTCATTGATCAGGGAGCGATAGTGACGTGCTATCAGCTCTGGATGATTACCGCTGGTACTGTCGACAACGACATCCCCGGCAAAGCTGGTTTGGGCGACAACCACTTGAAAGTTCGCTTTATCCGAACCGAGCAATTGTGTTTGCCGGACAGTCGACAGTGACACCACCAGTACCACGATGCCCGCTACCAAACCAAGTAGTGTAAAAAATCGGTGCCATTTTTGTCGTACTACCGTGTAACAAAGCTGGAGTAATAGACATTGACCGAAAACCAGCAGAAAACTGACCGAAGTCGCACCGCCCCAGGCGGCCATCTGTCGCAAGTGATAACCGTCTACCACAGTCAACGCCAGTGTATAGGGTAATCCCAATGCATTAACCAGCTGCTCTCCAGCGCTCCAGATAATCGCCAGGGAAAAAGCATTACATACCGTCCGCATTAGCCCGGTTTTGGTACCAGTCAAATCACTACAAAACCGAATCCTGGCAACGAGTCCGAAGAGACCGTACAACGTTGCAGTCAGCACGATACAAATAGTGTAA
>JAVJHY011603387.1:0-10329 GCA_035593235.1 Phascolosoma agassizii | reverse complement strand
TAACCGATCCCTCGAAGCTCCAGGTCGACCCGTGGCCAACAGGAAACATGGGGCTCGAGCTCGAGGAGGGGCATCGTTCGGTTCGTTGCATTCTCTTCTACCGAGACGAAGAACTCGACAACGGCTACTCCCGCCCCGTCGATGGGCTCATGGTCTTCGTCGACCTCGACGACATGGACGTTTATCACGTTGCCGACGAGGGGGTCTGGCCCCTTCCCGAGGAAGTCAGCAACTACCACGCAGCTGCCGTCGAGCCCCGCTCCGGGCTCGAGACGATTGAGATCACGCAGCCCGACGGACCGAGCTTCACGGTCGCGGATGGAAACCACATCCGTTGGCAAAACTGGGATGTCCGGGTGCTGCTCGATCAGACCGAGGGCGTGGTTCTTCAATCGCTCGGCTGGACCGATGGTGAGCGCCGGCGCCCGATCCTTCGCCGGGCGAGCCTCTCGGAGATGGTGGTGCCATACGGCGAGGTTCGTGAAACCCAAGCCTTCAAGAACGCCCTCGACGTTGGCGAGGTGGGGCTCGGCCGTTGTGTTAACTCCCTCCGCCTCGGTTGCGATTGCCTCGGCGACATCACCTACCTCGACGGCGCATGGTGCTTCGACGATGGCACCCCGGTGCACGTGGATCAAGCGATCTGTATCCACGAAGAAGACTTCGGCATCGGCTGGAAGCACACCGACATGAACACCCAGACCGCCGAGGTGCGGCGCAGCCGACGACTGGTCATCAGCTCGATCTTCACCGTCGGCAACTACGACTACGGCCTGTTCTGGTACCTCTATCTCGACGGAACCATCCAGATGGAGGTCAAGCTCACCGGGGTCGTGACCACCATGAGCTACGCAGAAGGCGATGACCTCACCTACGCCGAGCTGATCGGGCCCGAAATAGCGGCCCCGATTCACCAGCACCTGTTCTGCGCCCGCTTCGACCTGGAGGTGGATGGCCCAAACAACACCGTCTATCGGGTCGACGTGGAGACCGACGATCCTGGGCCGCACAATCCGCACAACAATGCCTTCCGGTCGGTTGCGACCCGCCTGGAAACCGAACAGGAGGCGATCGACGACGTTGCGCAACACAAAGCGAGGACGTGGCGGATCGCCAGCGAGGGCTCGCTCAACCGGCTCGGCCGGCCCACCGCCTACAAGCTGCTTCCCGCCGATACCGCAACGCTGTTCCCGCGAGCGGAATCGAACGTGGCTCAACGCGCCGGGTTCTCCAAGCACAATATCTGGGTGACCCCAACCGATCGCTCGCAACGGTTCCCTGCTGGCAACCATGTTTCGCAGAGCCGACCAGAAGGTCAGGGTCTGCCGAGCTGGACGGCGGCCGATCGGCCGATCGCCGATACTGACATCACCCTCTGGCATACCTTCGGTCTCACCCACACCGTTCGACCCGAGGACTTCCCCGTCATGCCAACCGAGTACGCACGCTGCACCCTGGTGCCATTCGGCTTCTTCGACAGGAACCCGGCGCTCGACGTTCCCCCGAACGATCACTGCCACTGAACCATCACTGCAACCGATCGATCACCACAGCTGAGAGCGGGGGCCGAGCGCTGATGTGACAAGATCGGCCGATGGCATTCGATGTGGTGAGTCGCACAGGGGTAGACACCGAGGTACGGGGCCGTCTCGCAGGAAAGAAGGCTGTCGTCGTAGGCGGCGGCCAACTCCCGGGCGAGACGATCGGCAACGGGAAGGCGGTGGCCTTGCTGTTCGGGTGGGCGGGGGCTGAGGTGATGGTGGTCGATGCCCACCTCGCCCGGGCGGAAGAAACCGTGGCCGAGATCGTCGAAGCTGGTGGCAGCGCGTTCGCTCACGAATGCGATATCACCTCCGAAACCCAATGCGAGGCAATGGTGTCCACCGCCAAGCAGCGGATGGGGGCGATCGATGTGTTGCACAACAACGTGGGCAACTGCACTCATGACGGGAGCCCCACCCGAATCACCGAGGAGGGTCTCGACATCATGCTCGATGTGAATCTGAAAGGGATGATCTTCACCTGCAAGTACGCCATCGGCGTAATGCGAGATCAGGGGGCGGGAAGCATCATCAACATCTCGTCTGTGGCGGCGGTGAGTCCGTTCCCCGGTGTGGGCTACAAGACCACGAAGGCTGCCGTCAACGGCTACACCCAGAGCCTGGCCCTCCGGGTGGCGCGAGATGGTGTGCGGGCCAACGTGATCATGCCGGGATTGATGAATACGCCGATGGCGATCGAGGCCAACCTCGAGTATCGAGACGTGACCCGAGACGAGCTCGTCGACCAACGGGATCGCCAGGTTCCGTTGGGGCGAAAGATGGGCATGGGGTGGGACATCGGCTATGCCGCCCTGTTCCTCGCCTCCGACGAATCTCGGTTCATCACCGGTGTGGCGCTGGCGGTCGATGGGGGATCCAGCGCCAGGGTCGGCTGAGGAGACGCGCCCGACTCGGCACCACCCAACCCGACGCTAGATGACGCTCCCAATTTGTGACGGTGGCTCGAGCTCGGCGGCTGGCTTTGGGTAGCCATACAAGTAGCCCTGAAGATCGTCGGATCCCATCTCGGCGAGCTGAGAAGCTTGCTCTGGCGTTTCGATTCCTTCAGCGGTGACTCGTACTCCGAGCAGATGTCCGGTGTCGATGATGAGCTGCACGAGCGACACCGCCGACCGATCGTTGATGAAGCTCCGGTCGATCTTGAGGATGTCGACCGGGAGGCCCTTCAGGTGGGCGAGCGAGGTGTAGCCGGTGCCGAAGTCGTCGATTGCGATGTGGATACCGCGGTCGCGAAGCAGCTGCAGCTTGTGGGCCACGGCTTCGAGGTCATCGAGTATCGCGCTCTCCGTCACCTCCACGATGATTCGTGAGGCATCGATGCCGTATTCGTCGATTGGCCCGCCGACGATGTCGTCGACGAATCCGTGATCGGCAAGGCTGCGGCCCGAGATGTTGACGCTGATCGGAATGTCGGTGAAGCGCTCGGTGGCGTCCCAGGCAACAATTTGCTTGGCCACATTGCGCACGACCCAGCGGTCGATGGCCACGATGAGGTCGCTTCGCTCGGCGAAGGGGACGAACGTATCGGGATCGATGGTTCCGTGGCCCGGCCGGTTCCAGCGGACAAGCGCCTCGTAGCCAGAAACCGTTTCGGTTCGGGGCTCGACGATCGGCTGGTACTGCAGCGTGAACTGGTCGTCCATGACCGCCACACGAATAGCCTGCTCGAGTTCGGCCCGCTCCATGAGCGAGGCCCGGAGCTCGTCGTCACAGAGTTCGATTCGGTCACGGCCCAGCTCCTTCGCTTGATAGACCGCGAGATCGGCATCGCGGAGCAGGTCTTGGGGGTTGCCGGTGTCCCCGCGCGAAATGGCAACTCCGATGCTGGCACCGATGGTTACCGACTTCTCATCGATCTGGATTGGAGCGACGAGGACGGCGTGAAGGCGTCGGGCGAGACCCATTGCCTCGCTTGAATCGCGCACTGGCTCAGCGATGACGAGGAACTCGTCACCCCCGAGGCGTCCCACGTGATCGCTCTCCCGAACCGTGGTGGCCAACCGCTGCGCGGCCACCCGCAGCACGACATCGCCGGCGTGATGGCCATGGTGATCGTTGACATCCTTGAAACCATCGAGGTCGATGAAGAGCACAGCAAGGTGCTCGTCCTGGCGGTGGGTTCGGACCAGCCCTCGTCTGAGCTGGCCGAGTGAGGCGTTCCGGTTCGGAAGCTGCGTCAGACCATCATGGGTCGCTTCATGGGTCATTCTCCGCCGAAATTCCTCGCGCTCGTGCAGCGAGCCGGCGAGCGTCTTTACCGCTGTCTGAAGCGATGCGCCGAGGCTCCCCGGACTTGGCTCCTGCAGAGAATCATGGTCGAGGTCGCCCTGCGCGAGGGCTAGAGCTTGGCGCGTCGCGAGCTCGAGGTGCGAGCTCGCTTCATTGATGGCACGAGCAGCATCACGCACCTCGACCGGCCCCGACTCGATGATCAGCTCCGGGGTCACCTCACCTTCGGAGATCTGGCGAGCTACCACCCCAAGACGTTGGATCGGCCGGGCGATGGCTCGGGTGCCCGCGACCGCGATGAAAACCGACACCAACGCCAAACCGGCCACCGATGCGAGAGCGCGCTGGTGACGACCGTCGACGGCGTCACTCGCCGTTTGGCTCGCCGCTTCCATGTCCTGGCCAGCGGAGTCGACAAGGCGAAAGTAGAGGTGGGTCGTGCCCGTCGACGCCTCGAAGACCGTGGCCACGTCTCTGAGGTCGGCCAATACCGCTGTCAGCTCTGCCTCGTCGGCCGCTCCCGACATGGCATCCTCGACGAGGGCGATGACCGCCTCATCGAACGCGGCCACATCGGGTGACCGGTCGATCTCGTCGATCGCCGCTCGAGTATCTGAATCGGCAAAGGCGATCCGGTCGAGCTCGGCCAGGGCCTCGTGCTGGATCGCGTCCTGACTGACGAGCGAGGTGAGTACGTCGCGCTGGTCGCCCTGGTTGGAGAACTGAACCTGGAAGTAGAAGTTGAACTCCGACGAAACCGCCTGGCGGGCAATCGTCGCCGCTTCGAGGACGCGAAGCCCATGGGTCAACGCACCCCGATCTCGAACCGCGCTGGCATCGTCGAGCACACTTTCCAACAGTGCGTCGGTCTGCATGGCGAGTTGCAGTTCGAGAGCCTGGTATCGACTCCCGACCTCGTTCACGGACTGGTCGGTGCTGCCTCGTATCTGGGCCAGGTCGGCGCCGAGTTCGTCGAGCTGTTCGCCGGCCACGAGTTCGTCCACCCGTTCGGCGGCTTGGGCTGCCTCGCCGGGAATGTCGATCTGCGTGAGGGCCTGGACAACCTGTGGGGTCAGGCCGAGCCCGTCCAGCCCGCTCGCGGCGGCGCTCCAATTCCGCTCATCGAGCAACCGCGTTCGCAGCTCCGAGAGCGAAACCAATCGCTGAACGTCGGTGTTGACCTCCTCGACGCGGGCCCGCTCGGCTCTGGCCTCGGCCACTTCCGCGGTCGCGAACCAGCCGGCACCGAGTAAAGGAACCACAGCAATCACTGCCAAAACCGCCCTGAGCCGGTAGGCAGGTGATCGGCCGAGCGTCGCCAGGGCAGTCACGCCTTGTGTATCGGATCAACCTATGGTCGGCCTAATAGCTATTTCTTATTATTGACTCTCTCCTGGCTGCTTCCAGTAGGTGCTCTTCACACGGAGCCGGTCGTCGACGACGTCGTACAGATCGACCGCATCCACGGCGAAGGGCCTACCCCGGTCGACCCCGGAGATTCGGAACGTCTGGGTGACGAGCCCTGGGGCGAAGCGCTCCTCGAGGTTGGCGTAGCGAAGATCGGTCCAATTCTGCTTCCGCCACCGGAGCTCGTTCACCATCTCCTCGATGCCATGCAGCACCTTCCCAGTCGGCGCTGGATCCTCACTTGGAAACCAATGCATGTGCCACTCGAATCCGGGGGCGAGCACGTGAGCCAGGGCCTCGGGGTCAGCGGCGGCATAGGCCCGGCGGAATCGCGTCATCAGGTCGCTGTAGTCGGTCGGCTCGGTGTTGGTCATGTTGCGCCCACCTTGGTGTCGATAGCAGAAATCGTTGGAATCACATCGGCGGCAAACAGGTCGAGCGATCGCTTCACCAGATTCCACGGTTGGCCTCCGTAGTCGCCCTGGTAGGTGAAACGGTCGAAGTCGCAAGCCTCGGTAAGGCGACCAACCCGGTCGAGCACTTCGGCCGGACTGCCACACACCACTGCGCACTCCGAGCTCGACAGCTCGGTTACATGGGGCGGAAGCTCAACATCGTCGGCATCGACCCCCGTTCGCTTGGCGAACACCCAGCGCTGGAAGGGGAATTGGTAGATCCCAAGATGGTCGTAGGCCTCCTGGCTCGTAGGAGCTACGTGGACGTGGCAGGTGACCGTGATTCGAGGCTCGTGGCGGTGTCCGGCCTTTTCCCAAGCCTGGCGATAGGAATCGACGATTCGTGGCAACACGCTGCGGGGAAAGGCGAGGAGGGTGACGGTGATGCCGAGGCCAAGCTCTGCTGCGGCGGCGGCTGAACTCGGGCTGGAGCAAGCCACGTACACGGGGGGATGAGGAGTTTGGACCGGTCTCGGTTCGAGTGTCACGTTGTCGAGCGATGGCCTGAACTCGCCCGACCAGCTCACATCTCGCTCGGTCCAGAGTTGCAGCAACAGTCGCAGGCCCTCCTCCTGCATGTCGACGGACCGTGACGCCTCCTGCCCGAACTGGCGGTAGACGTAGGGCTCCACGCCCTTGCCAACCCAAAGCTCAGCCCGGCCCCCGGAGACCACATCGAGCGTGGCGAAGTCTTCGGCAAGCCGAACCGGATCGTGGTGGGGGAGCAGGGTTACACCGGTGGCCAATCGGACGTCGGGATGGCGAGCCCCCACCCAGGCGAGAAAGACCTGCGGTACCGAGACGATGAAATCACTGAAGTGATGCTCGCCAACGATGACCGTCCCGAAGCCCGCTGGCGCCGCGAAGTCGAGATAGTCGAGAAGCTCACGGTGCTTCTCCTCCTGAGTGGTGCGTAGCGCGGTCGCAGGATCTGCGACATGGTCTCCAAGGGTCAGCAGGCCAAGTTCCATGCCCCTGATCATTTATCCAAACGGTAAGGTTTGTCAATCACGGCTCGGCCCAGCCGGTTCGATGTCCAGGAGCCACCGGTACATCGAGTCGAGGCGCAATTCCAGCAGCTCGTCGGGTTGGACTGACGAACCGGGGAGCGGCTGGAGCAGCGCCCAGCCGAGCTGCAACGAAATGGCGGCCAGCGCATCGCCGGTGGCATCCAGGCGGCGGGCGTGATCGCGAGGCCCAAGGTCGCGGCTCGCGATCAGTTGGTTGGCGAGCTTGTTCATACCGAGGAACTCGAATTCCGGGCTCCGCCAGCTCTCGCCCTCGCACTGCGGTTTCGAGCCTCGTGGCCAATAGCTCCTCAGCGCTCGCGACGAGCTTCTCACGCCCTCTGACCGCGCCGCGCCGCTGCACCTTTGGCGACCCATGGAGCCGATCCGGCGCCACCGCTACCGGCAGGTCTTCAAGCCCGACCATGGCCTCGAGGCGAGCACCGAGCCGGCTCCAGCACCCGGACCAGTCGCTATCGGTGATCCCGAGACCCTGCTGCAGTGGCACCGAGAACACGAGTGCCCCGAGCGGTGCCGCTACCGACCCGCTTGCGATGGCTCGGTGAACGGCCTCATCCACGAAAGGCCGACGGCTCGTGAGCCGCTCGGCCAACACCGCAACCGGCCCACGCTCGGCCAAAGTGGGCAGCTCTACCGGGCCTGGGTCGAGCACAACGTTGACGATCGCTCGCCAGAACGTCGGGAACTCCGCAATGGCCAACGGATCCGGCAGCCCGCCACCGGCATCGAACACCGCCATCATGTATCTGTCACGCTCGGCGAGTAGTGCTGCGTTCAGCAATGCATCGACAGAACCGAACATCTGATGGACCTGGGGGTGATGCACACCCGCCTCGCGAGCCACGGCTCGCCCCGATACCGCTGAAGGCCCGTCGGCGGCAATCGCTTGGAGCGCTGCGGTCATCAGGCGCTCTCGACTCTCGCCGCGCCGCCATCGATCACCAGCCACGATGGCGACGGTAGCAGCGGGTGGCAAGCCACCTCCCAGGTGGCGAGCGAAGCGGCGAATGCGGCCGGTTGAGACCAATTCGTCATGTGTCATGTATTCGGTGCGCGCGTATGTAGGGTTTTACCGCTGAAAGCGTCTACTGGCCGTCAAGCCGTGGGCTGCAGCAACGTTCAAAATCGTAGGATCACCCACGTCACCCGATGTGTTGCGGTCTTGCAGGAGAGGTACGACCAACCATGAAGCAATCATTATTCAAGCTTCTTGCCGTCATTTTCACGTTTGCCCTCATCGCCGCCGCGTGCGGTGATGACGGTGATAGTGAGGAAGGTGGCGAAGCTAGCGGCGACGGCACAGACTTCGAGGGAGCCGAGGTCACCATCACCGGCTCCGAGCGAGACGATCCGTCGGTCGCAGCGATCAGCGACACGCTGAACGAGCACTTCAACCCGATGAACCTCACCGTCACCTTCACCGGCGACGCCGACTGGGAATCGAACATCAACACCCAGGTGCAGGGTGGCAATCCACCGAACATCTCATTCTTCCCCCAGCCCGGCAAGCTGGCTGACTTCGCACGCCAGGAATTCCTGAAGCCACTCGACGATGCTGCTATCGCCTCGATCAACGACAACTGGGCTCCCGATTTCGCCGCATTCGGTGAAGTCGATGGCGTGCAGTACGGAACCCCGGCGAAGTCCGACTTGAAGGGCATCGTATTCTACAAGCCGGCCCGCTTCGAAGCCGATGGCTACGAGGTCCCCACCACGTTCGATGAATTCGTTGCGCTCGTGGATGAGATGGCGGCGGCCGATGGCTCGAAGCCACTCTGTGTCGGCATCGAGTCCGGTGCTGCAACCGGGTGGATGTTCACCGACTGGGTCCAAGACATGGTCATGCGCCGCGCCTGCCGCGCGCTCAAGGGCAACGACGTCGCGCGCGAGGTCGCGGCTGCCGCGGTGGGCCTCAAGGAGAGCGTAGAGCGCGCGCAGCAGGCCAAGCCCTAGTGCCGTCGATGCACCGAGACCACGGCGCATCGGAATGTTGCCTATGAAGAGCAGGTCTACGCCGGGGAGCTGATGCGAGACGACGCGCGCGACGTGAGCGCATGCGAGGCGTCCGAGGTCAGACCATCGTCGACCTGTCTGCGTCGTCTCCCCCTGAGGAAAGAGGTCTTTCGCAGCCTCGTTGATCGACCACAGGGAAGCGCGTGAATCGGGGCGCACGCCGTAGGCCACCGCCAGCATCTCGGGGAGCACGGTGGCCAGCACATCGCCGTCGATTTGGCCGCTTCGTGCGTCTGCAAGTAGCGCACGGCCACGCACGCTCACGACGCCCTGTGGGGGGCGCTTGAGGTGCTTGGCGAAGAGGATCTCCGCTCGGGCTGCGGGGGAGGTGCTCACGGGGCCAGTCTCGCACGCCCTGCGCCCAGAGCCCCCTCGGCGGTACCGTCTCGCCATGAGCGATGCCCACCACGACGCAGGCCAGGACGCGCCCCACGACGAGACCGAGCGGGCCATGCGCCAGCACGTGCTCGGCCTGCTCGATGAGTGCCTCATGCTCATCTCGATCGCTCGCGAGAGCCTGACGGTCGCCGCTGGCGCCGCTGCTGTCGCAACTCCCGAGCCCACGCCGGCGGCACCTGCAGCTCCCGCGTCCGAGCCCGTCGCCGAGAGCGTGCCCGCGGATCGCGTGCGCAACCTCGAGCAGGAGCTGGCCAGCATGCGCGCCCGCGAGTCCATCCGCTCGCTGCGTGAGTCGGCACGCACCGCCAACCTCCCCGTGGCCATCGTCAACCGCATGGTGGCGACCTACGACGGCCAGGAGCTGACTGAGCAGCGCATCAGCCAGATCGTCGAGAGCGAGCGGCGCACCTTCACCGAGGCGCTTCGCGAGAGCAGCCTGGCCGGTACGCGCGCGAGCGTGCCGCTGTCCGGCGACAACCACAAGCGGCAGGTGGCGGCTCTGGCCCACCTGTTCAGCCCGCGATTCTGCCCGCTGCCGGATGGCTACAACCTGCGCGAGTCGCACGGCATGAGCCTCCATCGCTTCGTGCAGCACCACTGGGGCATCGACATGCGGCGCGGCACGAACATGCGCGCCCGCCGGCGGATGCGCGAGAGCGTCGACGCCACGAACATGGACGACTGCTTCGACGACGCGAAGAGCCGCGCCCTGCAGGGCGAATACAACGGCAGTTCCCGCATCGGCGACGAGGCGTGGCGCTCGGTTGCCTCCACGACCTCGGTCTCGGACTTCCGCCAGTACCACAGCCACCACGTTGGCTACTACGGCTCGCTGCCCGTGGTTGCCAAGCGGGGGACATACAACCCGCTCACCACGCCGACCGATCGGCGCGAGAGCTACGGACTCGCGAAGCGAGGCGGCACCGAGGACATCGCGTGGGAGGACATGCTCAACGATGACCTCGGCGTGTGGCAGGCGATCATCCGGCGTCTCGCCATCGCTGCTCGCGAGGGCTTGTGCGATGACGTGATGAGCGTGCTGCGGTTCGCCACCATGCCGACGATGTCGGACGGCAAGGCGCTCGTCGATGCGACGCGCACCGCTGCCAACGGTGGGTCTAACCACCTGACGCTTGCGCTCACACCCGACGCAGCGGGCTGGACGGCCCTCACCACCGCCGTTCGCATCATGGCGAAGAACAACGGCGGCGGAGGCCGAGCGAAATCCCGCTGCTG
>JAVJHY011603279.1:0-10329 GCA_035593235.1 Phascolosoma agassizii | reverse complement strand
CTGCATTACCAGGAAATGCTGAACTGGTGTTGGAACATATTAAGATTGAACCTCTTTATCCAAAAAAAGGTGAATTAGTTAAGATAACTGGAGATGTATATAATGCAGGATTAGTGGATACTAGCTCTTTAGCAAGTATAATATCTGCTGCATTTTTTGTTGATGACAAATTAGTTTACATTAATGAAATTGACAATATTAAACCTGGAATAAAAAATAAAATAAAAATTTCGTCTGATTTGATTTGGAATGCTGAACCCGGAAGTCATAAAATAAAAATTATCTTAGATTATCATGATACTCTAAATGATCTGTATGATTCTCCTGTTGATAATGTTATAGAAAAAACTCTTTTTATTGAACTTCTTAAATCTACAGAAATTTTATTTGATATCTCACCCCAATATTTTATTCAAGGAACAAGAATACCCAAAGTTACTATGTCTCTTTTAAATTCTGATTCTAATGAACCTTTGAGCAATAAAAAAATCATACTGAATTTTAGTGACAGTATCTCTACGTTAACTACTGACAAAGAAGGAATGATTTCATTTTCAAGTTCCATTAATTCTTCAGGTACAACCACAATTGGAGCATATTTTGGAGGTGATGTTCAATATTCTTCCACTAATGCGTCTTCCACCATTTATTCATTTCCAAAAGAAACAACATCAATTATGATCATACAAATATTAGATATGAAAAATCAGTATGATTTTGAAGAAAATATATTTGATATCGTTATTTTTCAAGATTCTTACAACAATCTAATTCAAAAAATTCAACTCGATTCGACAAATCTGTTTGACTCAAAAACTTTCTGGGTATCGCTTCCTCCCGAACATGATTATTTTGCAGAGATTTACATGAATGGTCGGCTTTTTTTTGTAACTGATAAAGAGTTCTTGAAAGAAAATACCGTTATAAAAAAAGAATTGAAGGTTCCAGAAACTGCAAAAATAAAATTCAGAATAATTGATGAAGATGACCGACCAATTATTGGAGCTTCAGTTCAAAACTGGATCTATTCGTCTCCTACTACAAATGGTTTTACTGACTGGATGGATGTTCTTCCTACTACCTTTGGAGACTCATATGTTGCAGATGTAATTTTATCTGATCAGAGGATAGTTAAATCAGCACCATTTTTGTTATTCTCTGGAGAACAGAAAATAATAGATATTGTGATATCTGAAACCAATTATGTTATCCCCTCTTGGATTAAGAACAATGCAGGGTGGTGGGCAGATGGCTCCGTTAATGATTCTTCATTTATTCATGGTATTCAATACTTGATCGAACAAGGCATCATAAAAATATGATAAAGCAAAAGTTACTCATTAAATTAATTTTTTTAAGTTATGATTTTGTTGACATTTAATTTTTTGTTGTATTTTATACATTAATTTAGATTTTCATATTTTGTTTATGTTTGATTGATGATGATCCTTATTTTTTTATGTTAATTATGTCGCAGGTTGATCTGAATTCTTGTATTCAAATGTTCCTTCTGACATATTATTTCCATATGTAACTTGGATCTTATATGTCCCGTATCCATATTCTGTAAATCCTTCATATTCTGCAGATGTATTAACAGATGTGTAAACCGATTCTATGGGAATTACATATCCCTCTGGAGTTGTTAATCTGGTAGTTGCCAAATTATGAAGAGCAAGTTCAATGAATTGTTGCGGCTTTTCTACATTTACCCCATAGCGTATTTTGTTAGGTAATGCGGAGTCATCTATCCACATCTTAAAATTATCCTCTTTTTTTACAACATCCCCTGTAGTAAAATGATATGTTGCGTGTGTTTTTGGGCCTCCAAGAGGTATATCGTTATTTGTGACTATGTACTCTACAGATAGCAAATTGTTTTGTGTTGAAAAATTATAAATATTATTGTGAAAGAAAAATGCCGAAAACCATCCGTTTGAAGTGACAGGAATATCCCGAAGTACTATCCTCCCATTTAATTTAACATCTACCGTGAAAGATCTTTCTGATATTTCACCTGTCTGAGCATGATCTATCTGTTCTATGTTTTGTATGATTGTAGGATTTGTAAAATCAAATTTTCCATAGACGATAACTTTGTCTAGATAATTATAATGATCCTTATCAGTCCAAATTATTAACGGTGAAACAGATCCAAATGTGTCGCTGGGTATTATTTGATTTGATGTGCTATTCTGAGAATCATTTGTTTCAACTCTTTGTAATTCTGATCCTATGTACCTACAGCAATAATCTTGTGTTCTAAGATCTATTTGCTTTTCAGGGTCAGGCGCATTTTTACAAATATTTTTGAGATCGACATAATCACAGAACCAATAATTGTCATCTATTGCTTCAGTTCTCCATCCTGTACATTCTGGATATGCGGGAAACTGTGTACAGAAATTATAACTCCCAGTTTTAGCTGCATCTACTGAAGTAAAATCTATTGCCACAAAATAAAGAACAGAGAATAGAACAAAGCTTAGTAAAATTTGTATTTTATTCATTTTTGATCTCCTTTTTGAACTATGTGGATAACTTTTCTATCTCCATCCTCAATTAGAAATGGTTCAGACCAGACCACTTTTTCATTTGGAAACGTTGCTTTTGCTACATATGGTTCATTAGCAGTAAATGTCGGGAGTATTTTAATCCATTTTGTAAATCCATCTTCATCTGAATTAGTAGAATAAATCCAATTATCTACAATAACCTCACTTTGTGGTTCACCATTTTCATTGATTATTAGAAATTGTATTTGAGAAGACTCTGAAATGGAAATTTCTTTTTTTATAATTTCATTACTTGAAAAATATTTTTGAAATGCGTCTAATAATCTACCTTCCATGTACACTTCTATAATATATTCATGTTCTGCAGGCAAAACAGTGAGGAAAAAATTATCCTTTATCAAACTTTGATTGCTGTGGTCTACTGTAGAAATTTTTTTAAACAGGTTATCGTAAGAATCTTGAAAAATGATTATTGTTAATGGTGATTTTTTAAAGTTATTTGTAGATGAATATGGTAGAATTTCTAAAGCAAGTGATGATTGATCTTTATCTAGTTTGATAGGAAAAATCATTTTAGAAAAACTAGGAACAAAAGATTTTTCTTCACTATATGCTGTAATTTGAATTGGTTCATTTTTGAATGGTATGTCCGTTTCAAATGAAAATCTTCCATTCGAGTTTGTGGTTATCTCTTCTGGTGAAAACCCCTCTACATCTATAATTATTTTTTGATTATTCAATCTCTGATCAATAATATTTGTTAACTCTCCCTCTATTGCAACATTTTGTTTTTTTGTTTGGGTATTGTAATGTTGATAAATATTTGCATTTATCAGTGATGGTGTCTCTGTTCCTATTTTGAACATTTTTTGAACAATATTATTTTCAGGACTGTCTCTCAAATGTGATAAATTGTCGTGATAATTAACAATGACTGTAACAATGTAATTTCCTGAAATTGCATCAAATACTGGTCCTGAAGAAATTTCTATTCCGTTTTCAATTCCTGGTAAAATATTTTCCAATGTGTCGATTTCAACAAGTTCTCCATTTACGATATATCCTACAGTAACAACATTTGATATTTCGTTGGTTGAGATAACTCCTGCATTATATATTGAACCGTGTACTGTTACTGATTCACCATTTTTTGGATTTTCAGGTTCGATCCAAATGTCATTTAGAACCAAATCTGCTGAATGGGTTTGTCCAAACAAGTCAACTGATTCAGTTAAACTATATGATGGCGTAAAAACTAATGGGATTAGAAAACTTGCTATCAATAATAACCCTAGTATGATTTTATGTCTCAATATACTTTTTAATTATTTGAAGTTGAATTTATACTACACTTGTTTGAAAATTACTCACAAAAAAAATTGATTATTTTTACACCTTAAAAACCATGACTCTGATTAAAGCACGTTTTGTAATGAATTCCTTAAATTCTGAAATTTCTTAGATGAATTATTGTAATTTAACTCGTTTGACCCGTTCTTTTTTGCCTGATAACCTCTTCACAATGTATTCAGGTATTCATACTTGGTTGAATGTGCTCAAAATAACTAGAATTCTATACTGTTCTCAAAAAATTTGATCTTTTGATTTTATCTGAAACGATGGGAAGGATTTATCAATTGGAAAATTACGGTAGTTTGTAATGTCAGATCAGATTCAGAATGATTTTACCACTTAAATCATATTGATGGTAAGACAATACTTGAGAGGTCATTATGGAAAATAACACAAATGAGATTGATATTGAAAAAAACTTAGCTAAAAGCAAGGATATGCTACAGATTATGTATTTTGAGGAATACCATTACTCTACAAGTGAAATGATTGTAATTGAAAATAACATTGCCCTCATCAACACATTACAGATTTATTTAACTAAACTTGGATTTGAGAATATTTACGTATGCCAAACCGTCAAGGAAGGAAAAGAAATATTTGAAAATTTAATGCAGTCTGGTAAAATTGTACCAATCATCTTAAATGATAGAATTAGTAAAAATGTTCCTGATATCATTGAAGAGTTGTTAACAATTCAATCTAATGCAAAAATTATCGTCGAAACTGCGTTTTCTGAAAATGATAAAGAAATTAAACATTTATTTGATCTAGGAATTTTTTCTACAATCTCAAAACCTTTACGTTTTCAAAACTTAAAAGAAACAATAGATATTTTGTTGAAAGAAGACAAACCAATAGTAGAAGACAAACCAATAGTAGAAGACAAACCAATAGTAGAAGACAAACCAATAGTAGAAGACAAAGATAAAGTATTAAATGAAAAAATCAAAAATATGTTAGAGTTTAAGAAAATAATTAGCTATAAACGAATAAATGAAAATATGGATGTAAATTTAGCTATGATTGAAGAATCTGTGAAAAATTTAGAAAATAGGAAAATACTTGTTCCGACCAATGAGATAAAAGAAATTGCATGTCCAAAATGTAAGTCAGTAGAAATAGATAGTATTGTGGTCTGTCCATTTTGCAAGAAAAGTGATTTTGGAAAATATCCTGTAGTAATTCATCATTATAGATGTGATCAAATGTTTTTGTATGAATCAAAACTAGACAAATGCAGAGTTTGTAATACCAATTTGGGAAAACAAGGGACTGATTATACCGAGTTTAAAGATTACTATTTGTGTAGTTCATGTGAAAATTATTTTGGAGAATTAGAGTCGATGTATGATTGTCGAAAGTGTGAAACACAGTTTAACGTTCACAATGCAAATATTGAATCAAGCATGAGATACAAAATTTTGTAAATATTAAATTAATTTTTTATTCTACCAATTGACTTTCTTACCTCTTATGGCTTTAAGATATCCTTGGAATACAATAAATTTTAGTAAAATCCTATATCCAAATGCTACAACTGGAATTAAGTAAATTAATTTAAGATTACTCCATTTTCTTGAGGCATAAACAGCGTATAGGAATATTATTGTCTCAGCTAGCAAATATATCAAAAATATCATTGCAAGAGTGTAAATTATGATGTGTCCATCTCCTTCAAGTGTCTTGATTATCAAATATGGAACAAAGAATATGGGGGAGATCCAAAACACAAAAACTAAAATTACATCCATAAGCCACATATCTGCTTGACCTATTCTGTCTTTTTTAGTAAATCTTGAACTGAGTAACATGTCTCTATGCTTGTAAAGAGTTGATATGTGACCATGAGCCCATCTACGTCTCTGGATTTTCCATGCCTTCCAGTTGTTAGGACAATAAGTTCTTGCAATTGAATCCCGAGCAAATTTAATTTTACCTTTTCTTTTACGTATTTTAAGTGCTAAATCAAAATCTTCTGTCATTGTATCTTTGTCAAACTTTCCAATAGCACTAAAAATGTCTCTTCTAAAAATACCAAATGCTCCAGAAATTATCATAAGCATATTGAATGTAGTGGTAAATGTTCTTCCAAGCTCTATAGCAAATAAATATTCGTATTCTTGAAACCTGGTTAAGATATTTTCTACTCCTTCATCTCCACTTAGAATTTTGACATTACCTGAAACAGCATAGACTTCTTCACCTTGTGTATTTTTCACTTTGTTCTTATTTTCTTTTTCAAAATATCTTACTGCATTCTTTATCGAATTGGTATCTAAAATTGTGTCTCCGTCCATACATAACACTAAATCTCCTGTAGAAAATTCAAATCCATAATTTAATGCAGCAGCTTTTGAACCGCTAGCTTCATCTCTGTGTAATACTTTGATCAAACCTTTGTCTTCATACTCTTTAGAAATTTTGTAAGTATTGTCTTTTGATGCATCATCTATTACAATTATTTCTTTATTTTTGTATGTATTTCTTAGAGCTGCCTCAATTGCTGCACGAATGCCTGCTTCTTCATTATGAGCTGGGATAAGAATTGTCACTTTTTTATTTGTTGATATTGGAGGTAATGATATTCTATTTCTTTTTGCTTGTCTAAGTACATCGTGTGTTGCCAAGATCCCTATTTTTACTATTATTCTACTATAATCCATAAGTAAAGGAAATGCAATCAGAATTAACATCATTATTGGAAAAGCTGTGAATTCATGTTGTGCCCATTCTAGAAATAATTCTGGTGTTACTTTGGCAGGTCCAGCATCATGTATGTTTACAATTGCAATTTTTGTTTTTAGTGTGTTATCGTATAGTAATACTTTATCATATATGTCAAGATCAATATTTCGCATCAAAAATATTTCATCGCCTGAATTTATCTCTAAATTCCCTATTTGTCTGGAATCTTTATCACAATAACCAATCTCTGTCTTGATAAAACATGCTGTTATTTCAGGGCCATTGTTCATAATACCCCTCTGTGATTTTTGTAGTGAGACATAATCATCCTTATTGTATTTTATGTCAAAATTACTAAACCTCAATTTCGCATCATTTCCAATCTTGTCTATTTCTAATTGACCAATGGCCGATATTTTCTCTGTTTCTATAAAGAAGCCTGCTTTCTTTTCTATTTTTGGTATGCTCAAACTTGGGTTTTCAATAAAACTAAGACTTGAAACAAAAGAATCTATTATATGTGAAACAGAAAAAATTTTCAAGAGTTTACTGTCATGTAGATTTATGATTGATGATGGTTTTTCTAACAAGTTATCGTAGATAACTACTGTATTATGTGAGGTCGTATTGATGTTGTTAAGTATGTACTCATCATTGAATGGATCATCATCCACTGTTCCAAGATAAATTCCACCATAATTAAATTTCTTAGTTAATCCGTTATCTATAATTTGATATGTTTCACTATAGTCCTTTCCGGTTACATACAGTTGATTATCCTGACCGATCATCATACTTTTTACTTTCATCGTATCTTGAGTTTGATCTACTTTCAGAGTTTTCTCAAAGTGTCCATTTGCATTAAATGTAAGGAGTGTATCTGGAGAATATGTGGTTACAAAAAGATGATCAACATCATTTTTATCACTTTTCCATATTATTTTGTCAGGGTTTTTCACTTTATCTCTTGATGTATCCTCTATGAAGTTGGTCCATACTCCTGTTGCAATACTGTATCTCAAAATTTCATTTGTAAACATACTGGTAACATAGAGATGTTTACCATCTTTGTCAAATACAATATCTCTTAAAGAACCATCGACTAACTTATCTCCTGTATTAGATAATGGTAGCACCGTAAACAACCCTAAAAGATTTCCTTTGACACTATCATATTTGTAAATTGCATTATTTTTTTCACTTAACACATACATCATGTTGTCTGGTCCAAATGCTAATCCTGTAGGACTTATAGCTCCAGTATTTCCGGGATTAAATACGTCAACTGTATCTTCTTGAAGAATAAAAGACAACACATTGTTATTGTCTAGATTTGAAATATAGAAATTAGTTTTATTAGAATTTTCATTTTTTAATATTAAATCATATGGTCGATTTAGTTTTCCACTTTTTGTTATTGATGTAATTTCTTCAATGTCTCCGTTACTTGTATCATATGAAAATATTTTGTTGTTTCCTTCACTAGTAACATATAATATCTCTGTTTGTTTATCGAATACCAATCCTCTCGGTCTATCCAAATAGATTCCATCAATTAGTATTTCACCTACCATCCTTCCACCGCTTTCAGTAAACTTCCAAACCTTGTTCTCTTCTTGACTACTCACATAAAGTGAATTTTTTCCAAATTCTAACCCTTCAGGATGTTTTAAGCCATCTTGTTCGTTTACATATTCTTTTATGAAATTACCTGCATTGTCATATTTTAGGATCTTGTGATTCTCATTACTGCTGACATAGATATTTTGTTTTTCATCTGATACTATGTCTCTGGGCTGTTTTAAATTCCCGTCTCGCGATGGAATAAAATCACCTAAAAATTCACCCGTTTTTTTGTCATATTCTAGTATTCTATGATTGTCATTGCTGCTAACATACAAAGAAGATTCATTAGCTAAAATACCTTGAGGTGAACTCAGACCTCCTTGTTTCTCAGTAACTAAAACATCTACAAATTCTCCAGTATTGACATTGTATCTGAGAACCTGGTGATTATTATTACTTGTGACATAAAGATAGTTTTCAGAATCCTGGGCAAGATAACGTGGTCCCTGTAACGGTTCATTGGCGGTATTTGTAAAAACACCTCCAAACAGACCTGTTAGCCCATCATGTATGTCTATTCTATTAAATAGAGTATTGCTTACATATATCTCTCCATCAGGACCTACTACTGAATTTTCTATTCCTACAATCCCTCGATTAAATGGCACTGCCATTAGGCGTTCAAAATACCCTGTTTCTACATTATAACACTTTATGGCACTTGCTCTGAGATCATTAACACATACTTCTGAACGAAATAATCCTATATCTTTTGGCATAACCAAATTTTTGCTTCTATCTGTTATGAATTCCTGGGGGACGCCTGTTGAATTTATGGTGTCATAACGAAGTATTATGTTTGCTTTCTCGTTAGCAACATAAAGGTTAGAATTATCATCAAGTAGTAAAGTTTGAGGTTTTTTTATTTGATTATCTGAGGAAAATACTGTGTCTGTTTTGTCCTCTTGTGGATGATATTTTAAAATTTGATTATTATTACTACTACTGATATAGAGCACTTTCTTTTTTTCATCATACACCATTCCAGTTGGCCCACTCAGTCCACTTGTAATTTTTAAACTATCGATAAATTCTCCAGATGTACCGTCATATTGTAGAATCTCATCTGTATCAAAGTTTGCAATTAGTAAATTCTGATTTATGAATAAAAGTGACTGTGGATTTCTTAATTCACTGTCGTCTATAAAACGTTCATTCATCAAAGTTCCAGTAATTGAATATTTTACAACAGAATTGTTATTCCCACTTATGAATAAATGACAATTCTCTAAGCTGGTGCTGCACTCTGGACCAAAAGTCATACCCTCCGAACCTGAAAGTTCACCTCTAGATGAAATAAATGGCTGTTCATCGACGGCATCTCCGGTATTTGCATCATATCTAAGAATTCTATTATCTGCAGTTGCAACATAAAGATAATCTGGACTATTTTTGTTTGGTCCAAAGGTAATTGCTTTTGGAAAATCCAATCCTCCGTGTCCTCTTTCTATAAAAGGTTCATCTTCTACTGTTCCTGTTTTTAAATTATATCGTAAAATATGTCCATTTTCTGAATCACTTAGATAAAACCCATCATGATTAATTGCTGCATATTTCAGATCTACCAAACCGCTAATTTGTGAACTAACAAATTTATCTACAAATTTTCCATTTGTTGCATCATAACGAAAAATCTCATTGGTCAGAAAACTACTTACGTATAGATACTTGTTTTCAGGATCAAACACAAGATCTTTTGGTCCTTTCAGTCCGCCATTATTTTCTGAGCTTACAAAAACATCAAATCTATTGTCTATTGAATTATATCGTAAGATTGTATTTTGTGTGGCGCTACTTACATAGAATTCATTATCGTTATTATTATTGGCAATTGCTACTGCAGATGGATTTGTAAATAATGGGTGATGTTCGTTCACATCATATGTTTTTTTAAATTCAAGTTCTGGTTTATCATGTTCGTTTGCTTTCACATTAAATTTTAGAACTCTGTTATTATCAGAACTTACAACAAACAAGAAATCACCATTTTTATCAAATTTCATGTTTATTGGTCTTTGGAGAAATTCGTTGTCGATACTGTTTACATAATTCCCTGTTGCATCATAGATAAAAATCTCATTGGTCAGAAAACTACTTACGTATAGATACTTGTTTTCAGGATCAAACACAAGATCTTTTGGTCCTT
>JAVJHY011603061.1:0-10332 GCA_035593235.1 Phascolosoma agassizii | reverse complement strand
GCTCTAAATTTTTTTTATCAATTTCAAATTTGCATTAAATAGAACAATCTGCATTGTTATGTCCTAATTATACGCTATTTTACCATTTCATTGCGCTGTTTTCAAAACAATGCTGCGAGGTCCAAGCGAAAACCCAGCACCCGCTGCGGCGCCTATGCCTGTCATTAGGGCGAGAGATCCGATACCAACAAAGCCACCACGGCTACTCATTTCACCAGCTAATAGAGCCAGTCCAGCACCAGCGACAGCGCCTAAACCGGTAAATCCGTATTTACTGACTTTGCCCATTGTAGAGTTAAGGGCTGATTTGACGCCACTGGGGGTTTCGTCATCGAAACTGTGAAAAGAAACACCTTGTGAACCCATCATTGAGACTTCTAGAGCACCCATTTTCATATCGGTTCCAAACGCGATATAGTCTTTGTCATCTTTTGAGAAGATAATTTCATCTAAGCCATTGTCTTGGGTTTGGGCTTTGGCCAGTTCTACAGGAACACTTAACTCACGTACGTTTTGGGCGTTGAACGCGGTTTGCATTTGAGCTGACATTTGAATATTTGACATTTGGAATTTCCTCTATCTCTGTTTATTGTTTACGCTTTAATAACTTCATTATAATCTGATCTTTGCAAAACAAGAGTTATCGCAATACTAATAAAAAACCAATATTTAGTTAAGCTTTGATTTTTTTATTCTTAACCTTTTAGGGGGAGACCCTGAAAAATGGGGCTATAAAATGATTTGAGTGAGAACTTTTGATGTGACTGACTTGGGTTGAAACGATCAGGAATGTGTATTGAGCACGGGTTTTTACTTTATTCGGGTGTTAGAATCTAAAAATTATGAATAATTAAACCCAATATAATAGGGTTTGTGAAAGAAGAATACAATGACGACTCCCCTATGGTGCCTTTTTATTATCATTTTTTTCCCCTATGTGTTAGCTGGAGTGGGGGCATTTTACCGTTCAAAGCAACCCGGTGGCTTAGACAATAAGAACCCCCGAGCCCAGGCCTCCACATTAGATGAGGCAGGAGCAAGAGCCTATGCTGCCCAACAAAATGCTTGGGAAGCCTTGCCTGTATTCATGGCCGCAGTGTTTATTAATCACTTGGCAAAAGGGGCTCCTGGCATGTCAGCGACCTTGGCCATGGTTTTTGTCGGGGCGCGTATCATTCACCCTATAGCCTATATTAAAAATATTGATCTGCTCAGAAGCTTTTCTTTTGTGGTCGGCTTTGCTTCTTGTGTGTGGATGATTGTTTTGGGGATCAATGCCGTTTAAGTATGTTTCTAATTTACAGCCACAGGGTAATGTTTTTTTCTAGTTTGTGATCTGCTGGTGGGGGCCTATTTTTGGCATGGCGATTTAAGAGCCAAATAATATGAGGGCCTAAAAGGTCCAGTTCGGTGCTCACAAAAGACTCGCTTTCAAAATCAGTGATGGTTTTGGCCTGGGCCATCATGATTTTTTTGTCTTGCTGGATTGCCCAGTAAAATAAAGGGCGGGCCAGCCACTCACCCAAAATATTTGGTAGGCCCCAGCGAAAACTCATTACAGAAAACACCTTGATTTTGTTCTTGGATATTGGGGTAATACAGGCTGAAATAAAAAGCTTGTAATTTTGGTCAGTGCGATACTCTAATTGTGCAATACCAGGAACTAAAAAACGCCCAAAGGCATCAATGCGTTGAGAACCTGGTGCCAAGAGTTTAACGATGAGTCCTGATAAAGTGTCTTCGTTGAGGTATTGGGCTTCCACCTGATGGGCTGTTCTCACTACTTTGACTTGGGTTTCTTTGCGAACCTGTTCTTTTCTAATTAAACCATTGTGAACAAAATGGGTGTGGGTGCCATCTAAAAAATTTTCTGCCAAACGGTGCAGGGATGTATTGACTTCATTTTCTAAAATCATTGTGCGATAGCCTTTTGTGGCTATTTCAGGTAAGGCATAGGGTGGTTCTGTTGGTGTTTGATTGGCTTTTGCATAAATCCAAATCAGTCCGTGAGACTCATGGGTTGCGAAATAAGGCGTGTCATGGGCTTTTGAGTGCTTTTGATTCGACCGGCCAGGAATCAAAGTGCAGTGTCCCTCATTTGAAAACCGCCAACCATGATAGGGACAGACCAGTTCACCCGAGCGAACCCAGCCCTCTGACAAAGGGGCATTGCGATGGGGACAGCGGTCCAAAAGAGCCGATGCTTTCTTGTTCTGATTTCGGAATAAAACCAAAGGCTGATCTAAGACCCTTGTTTTCAAGGGGGTTTGCTTTAGGTCTTTGGACTGACAGGCAATATACCAAGCTGCTTGGATCAATTCTTTTTTCATAAAGGTAGTGTAAATCATCTTTCTATCTTTTTCTATGTTTTTAGAAAAGCAAGATACAATAGATAGTATGTCTCAAATACAGATTTTCAACCGCGATACCATTCAAAATATTGTTTGGCCGAATCACTTAGATGCAGATTATGCCCAACGGGTTTTGGTGCCCCTTATGACCCAGGGCACCCAAGCCTTTATTGAGAATATCAATGTGGAAATTCAAGTGCTCAAATACCAAGGTTTGATTTTACCTATTATTTTTTCTAACCCTGTTTCTAAGATTAAAAACTCATATGTCTGTTCTCCGACCACCCACTATATTGACTATGCTCGGGTTGAGGTTGCCCTTGAGTTGGCAGATTATCCTATCTTGAGACAGGGCTTAGAGCACCTGATTACAGGCATTGGAAAAGCCTTTCAATTGTCTCGCTTTGAAAAGGTCATTTATGTCAATAATTGGTTGCTATCTACAAACCTTTACCCTGATTTTCAGCCCCAAGATCTATTGGTTATTCGGGATTTTTTACTGCGGATATTTCCAGAACATGCCCTGATGTTTCGTTCAGTCAATTTAGAGCTCAATAATGATATTTACGAGACCCTTAAAGCGGCTGGTTTTGTAGATATTATCAGCCGCCAAGTCTATATCCTAGATCCTAAAAAAGGATGTCATCGTAAGAAAAAGTCATTTAAAGAAGACAAACGCTTGGCTCGAAAAAGTCCGTACGAGTGGGTTGCCCATGATCTGATTCAAAATAAGGACGTTCCCCGTTTACGTGAGTTATACAATCAGCTTTATTTGGACAAATACTCTCACTTAAATCCTCAGTTTAATGAATTGTTTATTCGGGAAAGTCTTAAATACAAATGGCTCAATTACTGGGCCTTAATCAAAGATGGTCAGATTGATGCCGTGATTGGTTATTTTGAACGCAATGGGGTGATGACGACCCCTTTGGTGGGCTATGACTTCTCGGTTTCACGCAAGGCAGGGCTATACCGTCTGATTACCTTAAAATTGATTGAGGAATCAGAAGCCAAAGGTTGGGTTCTTAATGCAAGTTCAGGGGCCTCTGGATTTAAACGCACTCGAGGCTGTGAGCCCAGTTTGGAATTTAACCTAGTCTATTATCGCCATTTGCCCCTGAGGCAACAATGGCCTTGGCAGAGTCTAAAAGCGCTGTCTCGGACTTTGGCAGAGCCCATATTAGAAAAATTCGAACTTTGAATGAGGGAGCTTTTTTTAGATGTCTAAAATCAAACAGGGTATAATCAGAAGATGAAACCACTGCGCATTGGACTCTCACAGATTAGTCAGAAAGTAGGAGAGGCTTTCTACTTCCCCTATTCGGTGGGGCTTTTGCAAGCCTATATTTTAACCCACACATTTCAAGTTGATAAATATGACTTTTTACCGCCTATTTATCAGCGCATGACGGTGTCTGAGGCCCTTGACTATTTTGATGGGGCTGATGTTGTCGGCTTTAGTTTGTATGTGTGGAATGAGCAGCGTTCCTTCGCGATTGCCAAAGCCCTGAAAGAACGGGACCCTCAGATGTTGATTGTGTTTGGGGGGCCACAAGTCCCAGATCACAGTGAGGGCTTTTTAGAAGCGAACCCCTTTATTGATTTGGTGTGTCATGGGCCGGGTGAAAGGGCCTTTTTTCAAGTTTTGGAAGCATATCCAAAGCGAGATTGGGACAGATTACTTGGGGTCAGTTATTTGATTCAGGGTAAGTTTTTTAGCCATCCGCAAGCCCCAAGGGCCAAAGACTTATCAGAATTTCCTTCGCCCTATTTAACGGGTGTTTTTGATCCTCTACTAAAAGAAAACAACAAATGGGTTGGGATGCTTGAAACCAATAGAGGCTGTCCTTTTTCCTGCTCTTTTTGTGATTGGGGATCTGCGACCCAAAGTAAAATATATCGTTTTTCCCTTGAGCGCGTAGAATCTGAGATTGAGTGGATGGGTCAGAATAAGGTGCTCAATGTTTTTGTTTGCGATGCCAATTTTGGGATTTTAAAACGGGATATTGAGATCGCAAAAAAAGTGGCTCAAACCAAAGAGAAATATGCCTACCCTTTGACATTTCAAACCCAAACCGCAAAAAATGCCACCAATAGGGTGATTGAGGTCAATCAAATTCTGTTGACCGGTGGACTAAGCTCTTCTGCTGCGATTTCATTGCAATCGGTTAATCCCAAAACCCTAGAAGCCATTCGGAGAGAAAATATTTCTCTTGAAACCTATCGCCAGTTGCAAAACTTCGCCATTAGAAAAGGCATTTTTGCCTATACAGATATGATCATGGGACTTCCCGGTGAAACCTATCAGAGTTTTGTCGATGGGGTGAATACGGTGATTGAAAATGGCCAGCACAATAGCATTTTGTTTCACGATGCGACTATTTTGCCCAATGCTGAGATGGCCAGCCCCGAATACCGTCAGCGTTATGGACTTAAAACTGCCACAGTTAATTTACCAGGGCATACCCCACTCAATGATGGTATTCCTGAGTTAATGGAGATTATTATTGCCACCAGTGAGATGTCAGAGTCAGAGTGGCGTAAAGCCCATGTTTTTGCTTGGATGACCAATTTTTTATACTATAACCACAAGCTGTTGCAGCCCACACTGATGGTTCTGCATGACGCGTTAAAGATCAGTTACTCTGAGTTGATTGAGTCTTTTCTTGCGATGCCTCAATACCCGACCCTCAGCAAAATCCGAGAAACTTTTGAGTTTATGGCCTTGAACTATCAGTTGGGATACAATTTAGAAACTTCAAAACAACTGGGCTGGAGTCCCTTTGATGGGGTCTACTTGCCTCCTGATCTATTGCTGCAAATTCAATTGGTCAATGCGGGTTTGGTTCCACGCTTTTATTTAGAGATTCAAGCTATTTTACAGGTTTACTCTCAAAAGAATCCCGAAAAACTGCCTCAAACCCTGGTCGAAGATCTGATCGCTTATAACTACAATCTCTTTGTGAAACACTTTTCGGCCCAGCGCTTTCCCATTCCCACCCAAACCCTGACAACCCCTGTCCCTAACCTCAAGCTCCATTATCCCCTAGAGGCCTTTTTGAACACCCGCCTCTCAGGAGAGAGTGTGACCTTACTAGAGATGGTACAAGGATAGAGTTGTCTTTCAAGCCAGCAAAGCAAAGCTTGTCCTCCTTGGTTTTTCTCACCTGCGAAGGCACTGAGCGAAGGATTTTGTTCAAGATTCAAGAGCAAGGCAGTGATAGTATGAAAAAGCGGAGCCGACTCCGGTCGGTGAGCACGTTTTCGTGCTGTCGCTAACGCCGCTCTTGGGCAAAAGACTCGCTCAGAGTGAGGTCGCTGCCGTGTAGGATCTGATAAAAAAAAGATTCCCACTCCCAGCCTTTTGGGTACCATGAAAAACGGTGATTCATGAAATGCACTTGCGCATAGCGGGCCTTAGCAAACCCCTCTGGGTCACCTTCCCAAAGGGCGACTCGCGACAGGACCTCAGTTTCGAAAATGTGCCCGAGATCAGCTTTGGGGTCCACTTGTACAACGGAGTGTTCCTCAACACAGGACTCAAGTATGACCGGGTGTGATTGAGATATGAGTTCACAACCCGCAGCCAAAGCTTCAAATACAAAGGGAGTGGCTGGACTGAGATATGAAGGGGAGTAGATGAAAAACTGTATCCGTTGGAGTATTTGGGATAAATAGACTGCTGGTAAAATGGGGAACTGTCGCAGAGTATTGCATTGATTGATCTTGTTTTTGTGACTTTCAGAGAGCTTTTCTGGATTTGTAAAAATCAGGTATTGCAAGTCTGGTACTTGGATTTGTAGACGGGGAATCAAATTTAAGAAAAACTCTAGCTCCTGATCCGGTTGGCCTACAAAAGCCAAGGTGGGAGGAGCGACTTTGTAGTGGGCAAGCTCTTCTGAGTTGCGAAACAACTGATCAAAAGCCGGTGCCAAGGATTGGCGCATTAAAAAACATTTGTCGATAGGCAGCTGAAATGTCTCAGACATGACTTGGCTTTGCCAACGGCTCACAAAAACAAAACCATCAATTTCAGATGTGAAAGCTTTGTTTTTAAACATTTGAGATTGGGGGTCCTCTGGGATATGATAGATCCAGGCCAAGAGAGGGGTGTCTTGTGGCAGCATTGATTTCAGCATGGGTGCCACAGAAATTTGGTTAAGAACCAAAACAATATCAAATGATTCAGCTTTAAAAAAATCAGATTTGAGTGTGTCAAAATGAATGTGTCGAAGCCCTTTTGCATCTTTCGGTTTGGCTGAATGGTTTACCATGACGACCTGGTTTTTGCGTTCAGCCAAAGTCAAGCTTAAGTAAACTAAGGAAGCTGTCTCTGTATCAACTGGCTGTTCCTCTGGCGTTAAAGGGGTATAATCTAAACCTCTGGGATCAATTAAGCAAATCTTCATGGTAAGTAGCATATCAAAAAAAATCACAACTTGATAAAATGAAAACAGATAACAAAACAAAATAGAATTTAGTTCGCATATTCGCAGAATAGACAGGAAATATTATATGTTCAAGGCATACGGACAATCCCATGTTCTTATTCTTGGGGGGTTGGGATTTATTGGGACCCATTTGGTCCACCTCTTGCATAAGGCAGGTGCAAAAATCACAGTGGTCGACAATTTTTTGCCTGACCATGGTGCCAATTGGTTTAATTTAGAGGGAATCCGGGACGATATTACGGTTCATGTCTCAGATATCCGTTCAAAAGAGGCCATGAATGCTTTGGTTCAGGGCCAAGACTATATTTTTAATATCGCAGCCCAAACCAGCCATTCAGATAGCATGAAAGATCCCTATTTGGATTTGGATATTAACGGGAGAGGGACTCTGAATATTTTGGAAGCCTGTCGCCATTACAACCCTGGGGTAAAAGTGGTGTTTATTGGCACCCGCGCCTATTATGGCAGCCCGAAAATGCTTCCCGTCGCTGAGGATGCCCCTTTAAACCCGCTGGATATTTACTCGGTCAATCGCTATGCTGCTGAACAATATCACCTGCTTTATCATTTGCACTATGGTCTTAAAACCACTTCTTTGCGTATTAGTAATCTCTATGGCCCTTATGCACAAATGAAACATGCCAAATACAATGTGCTCAATTACTTCATGCGCATGGCAATTGATGGGCAAACTATTAAAATCTTTGGTGACGGTTTGCAGCAGAGAGACTATGTTTATGTGGCCGATGTGGCCCGTGCCCTAGCGATAGCTGGCCTCAAAGACAAGAGTGTTGGCGAGATTTATAATATTGGCTCAGGCCAAGGAGAAAGCTTTGCGAATTTGGTTAAATTGATTGTCAAAACAGCCCGATCAGGTGACTATCAATACTGTGATTGGCCCGCTGGCAGTCAAAACTTTGATGTGGGTGACTTCATTATGGATATCAGCAAAGCCCAAAAAGAGTTGGCGTGGCAGCCTGAATATAGCTTAGAACAAGGTTTTGAAGAAACACTTAACTTTTATAAGGCCCATCAATCCCACTATTGGCCTTGAGGGAAGCTTCTCACTCTGAGACTGCGTTAGAGCATTTGTCTGAAATGCTCTCTGACCAGAGTTAGCTCCTCTTTATTACATTAGCTCCTGCCTTGCTCAGAGCGAAAATATCCTCCTCAATTGTTTGTTTGTGATTTTTTACATCGTGTTGCTTGTATCAAGACCGAGACAGTAGAGGAACGAATAAATTTATAAAAATGTTTGCTCATACCAATCGATGCATGGTTTGAGTTGTTTTGCCAAAGGTTCTAAGTCAGCTTGATAGGCCCGGTAGCGTCCAATCGATGATGAGTAAAGTTTGTGCTTTACTTGCTCTTGGCTGGCGGTATTGACTTCTCTACTATTGAGGTGGAAATCCAGACATTCAGGAGCCCAGTCCAGGCCACAAAAGGCGAGTAACTCTTTGGTTTTTTTCTCTTGATGGGTGACCAGTGCCTCATAAGAAAAATCTAAAATACTTAAGTCTGATATCTGTTTCCAATGGCTCATCAAGTCAAAATAGCGCAGATAATAATTTCCCAGAACATCTAAGTCATTGCTGAACTCTAAATAACTAAAGTTTTGAGTATAAGCTGAAAAACAGATGTCTAAAGGGTGCCTGAGACTGTGGATAATTTTGGCTTGAGGGAAAATCCGTGAAATAAATCCCAAGTAAAGATAGTTCAGTAGCATTTTATCTGTTGCAAAAGAGGTGTCAGGCAATAATTTAGGGCTAAGTTCAATGTATTTTTGAGCTGAGCTCAGGAGGTCTTGTGGTGATTCAGATTCAATTTGATTTTTGAGGGTATCAAATGAGAGCAGTGTTGGGTAGGCTTTGTTGAGTACGTTTGAAAGGGTTTCTTGTTCTCCCCAAGCTGTGACTTGAGGGTGAGAGCTCAAAATCTGTTCAATTAAAGAACTGCCTGAGCGGGGCATGCCCACAATAAAAATCATCTGGGGAGATGCAGGGATATGAGGTGGGGATGTTTTACTTTTAGAAAGCATTGGTGTGAAAATACCCTTCATGATTTGGCTGAACTCTTGATGTTTGGTTTGATTAAAGCCCATGGGTTTGAGTGCGTTTGCTCTTTTAAAATGAGGAAAGGCTTTGTGGGGTTCACCCAAACGGTCATGAATTTCTCCCAGATGGAAGTGCACATTGCGGTGGTATTGGGGGGCAGACTCTGTGCTTTTGAGTAAGTGATTAAGATAAGGAATGGGTTCTTTGGTGCGGTTTAAGCCCAAACAGGCTGAGGTGTAATGATCTATTAATATGGGGTGAGTGGATTGGCTTTCTAAATAAGGGGTTAGCAGATCATAGGCTGATTTATAGTGGCGTAAAGAAATCAAGAAACCAGCTTTAGATATCAAAATCTCTAATTCATCAGGATAGATCTCTTCCAAAATCTTGAGATAGTCTAGTCCTTTTTTCCATTCTCCTTGGGCTTGCAATATGCCAAGCAAACCAAAGTGGGGGGTCAGGTCATCAGGGGAAAGTAGCTTGCTTTTTTCGTAAGCGGATTTGGCTTTATCTAAGTCCCCTTGCATTTGCCAAGCCATGGCCATACGAATTTGGGCTTTATACGATAGGGGTTCATATATCAGCGTTTGAGACAAATGTTGACGGGCTTGTTTGGGGCAGTGGCACTCTAAGAACAGGCTGCCCAGTTCTAAGTTGAGTTTGGGATTTTCTGGTGAGTGCTCTAGTAATTTTTCATAATGATAAACAGCTTTTTGGTATTGTTTTTTATACCAAAATTGTCGGGCCTCTTGCCAAATTTGTCGAAAAAGAGGGTCGTCCATAGGTCTCCTCGTGATCTGTTCTGAAATCTACAGCTTTTCGCTGATTTTTTTTTAGCTAAAAGTGATTCCGGGGGTTGGTTTGTCTCTCAAAACTATGGTAGCATGTAGGACAATTATAGATAAAATATATAGGAGAACTGTCATGGTACAACCTTTGTCGCCAGATGACCTTTTGGCAAGAGATTTAGACACGTTAAGTCAACCCGCTAATCTTTTCCGTTTCCGTGTGGATCGTGAAAATGTAGTTATTGATTTTGGCTACCTTCCTCCCATTATGCAAGAGGAAGTCGACACCCTGCAAAAAGAATGTGTGCCTGTACACACTCGGATTGCAATCCCTTACTCTTTAGGGAAAGAAGTCGCAGAAGCCCTGTTAAAAACAATCGAATCTGTTGAAGCTTCTGGACCGCCACAAGGCCCACCGCAAGGTCCACCTCATGGCCCTCCAGGACAACGTCCACCCGGACCACCCCCAGGACGTCCACCCGGACCTCCAGGACAACGTCCACCCGGACCCCCTCCAGGACGCCCACCCGGACGTTAACAATAAAAAAACCGCTCTTGTGAGCGGTTTTTTTATTGGGAATAAAAAGAAAGATTTCGACTTTATTCTTAAAAGTTCAAATTTAGCCTCGAAAACAAGTTTTCTGCCCTTTATGATGAAGTTAAGAAAACACAAACACAAGGAAGGTTT
>JAVJHY011602950.1:0-10333 GCA_035593235.1 Phascolosoma agassizii | reverse complement strand
CCACCACCGCTTCTTAACTGAGAAACCGTCGCGAGGCGACGCTTTCTCGGTTAAGAAGATTGGGGGTCGAAGGAGAGAGGGTCAGCGGTCCTGGAGCGGGCCGGCCGGGAGGCTGCCGTCGATGTCGGCGAAGCCGTAGTGGTCGGCGAGGGTGCGTGAAGCGACGGCGTGACCGGTCCATCGCGCGACATCGCTATCGGCCGCCAGGTAGGCAACTGCTCTGCCGGTGAAGCGCTTCGACTCGGCAACCGACACGTCGAGCGTGTCAGGCAACAAGCCAGCGATTTCAGCCATATCAATTCGCTCGGTCTTCACGAAACCCGGCCACATCGACACGACTGACACACCGTGCGCCGACAGCTCGTGGGCCGTATCCGCGGTGAGTCGGTCGAGCGCGCACTTGCCGACGCCATAGGCGACGTGCCAGGCGTACTCGGTCGCGCCCGACGAGCTGATGTTCGCAATGAGACCACTCTCTGCAGGAACCATCAGCTTGGAGGCCGCGAAAACGCTGGCGACGTATGCGGAGCGGGTGCCGACGTCGATCATGTCGTCCCAGTTGGAGATCGGCACCTCCCAGAAAGCCTTCCGTGACGTGAGTTCGTCGGTGACGATGAAGGCGTTGTTGACCAGCACGTCGAGGCGACCGTGTTCTTCGCCGATTCTGTCGAAGACTGCGGCGACCGCGTCGTCGTCACGATGGTCACACACGATGGCGACGGCGGCGCCCCCATGGGCGGCGATCTCGGCCGCAGTCGCACCAACAGTGCCGGGGAGCGGGTTGTCGTCTTCGGTTGCGGATCGGCCGGTGAGGTAGACGGTTGCCCCGGCGGCGGCCAGTTCGAGCGCGCAGCCGCGGCCGATGCCGCGGCTCGCTCCGGTCACGAGGGCAATGGTGCCGTCGCTGGTTGTCATGGCTCTCCTTGGGTCACTTCGGTCCATGCGCGAAAGCGCGGTCCACCGAGGTCCGCGACCACCGATGGCGTCTCCGCGAGGCGAACGCCGTTCCGTGCTGATGGATCGTGCTCTGGCCACCGCCCGATGACCGGTGACTCGGGTGCACCCTGGTGGCAGAACGCCGCGATCGCCTGGCGCAGTTCGGCGCTGAGCTGATCCGCGGCGTCGGCTCGAGGCCCGATGGCACCGACAAACTCTCGCCACTCGCCGACGTCGAGCGTGCCGAAGACGAATGGGAGATCAACGGCATGGGCGGCGCCGATGCCGGGCGCTTCCCACGCGAACTGGCTTCGCCAGACCGAGAGTCCGCGGTGGCAGTGCGTGTCGGCCAGAAGCCCGGCCGGCACATGGAGGTCGGTGTCGGCGATTGCCTCGACCAGATCACCTTCGACGGCTGCCCAGCCTTGTTCGGCACGGGCTTCGTCGGCGGCCGGTCCGAGTGCACCCGCCAGCCGTTGGGCCAGGTAGGGGACAGCGAACTCTGCGGGGAGTTCGGGCACTGCGTCGCGAAACAGCTCCATCTCGTGAGCGGTTGTGCTGATGAGCATCGGTACGGCCGCCAGCGCGGCGGCTCGGGCGGCCTCGAGCGGCGCAGTAGGCAGGAAGCCCGGATCGATGATCGGATGCAGTGGCATCATTCCAACGCTCGCCAGCAGTTCGGCATCAGCCGCCGCCTGGGCCGCGAGAAGGTCGTCGAGTGGGAGTCGGGCCAGTTCCTCGACCGATGCGACGCCGGCGTGGCGCAGGACGCAGTCTCGAACGACGCTCCCTTGTGCGGGATCGAGCGTCGACCCCGGCGCTCCTGAGAGAAGAATCGCGCCGGCAAGAAGGGCCTCGGTCTCTGGAATCGCCAGGAGGTGGGCGATGCAGCCCGCACCCGCTGACTCGCCCATCAGGGTGACGCGACCCGGGTCACCACCGAATGCGGCGATTTCCTGGCGGATCCAGCGCAGGGCTGCGAGCAAGTCGCGCAAGCCGAGATTCGACGGGATGGTCTCATCGGCCAGAAAGCCGAGCACTCCGAGGCGATAGTTGAGACCGACGACGACGAGGTCGCCATCGGCTGCGAGCCCGGCTCCATCGTAGGTCGCGATGCCGGCGCCGCCGATCTGAAATCGACCGCCGGGGATCCACACCAGTACGGGCCGGGATCCGTTGACATCGGGCGTCCAGATCTCCGCCGACAGGCAGTCTTCGCTGATCTCGGCGACGGCCATGTCGGGCACGGCCTCGGTCTCGGCCACATTCTGCGGCGCCGCCGGACCCGGCTGATCGGCGACTCGCAAACCGTCCCATGGCTGGGGCGGCTCGGCTTGCGCGAATCGCTCGGCGTGTCCGTAGCGCACGCCGCGAAACGCGACCGCATTGCCACTTCGATGGCCTCGAAGGGTCCCCGCAGTTGTCGTTGCTTCCAAACGGGCTCCCTGCGCCTGGGTCTCAGCGGGCCCGGGAATCTCAGTAGGCACTGGGGTCTTGCTGCACAGCCTCTGGGACGGGATGGTTGAACAACTCGCTGGCGTTGCGCCATGTCACCCGTTCGACCTCCGTCGGGGAGAGACCGGAGATCTGAGAGGCGATCTTCTCCTGGGTGTGGGGCCACGTCGAGTCGGCATGGGGGTAGTCGGACTCGAGCAGGATGTTGTCGATCCCGATCACGTCTCGTTGCAGGAACGCCGACGGGTCGTCGATTGCGCAGACCGAGAAGTTTCGGCGGAACGTGTCGGCTGGGCTGATCGACAGATCGTTCCAGGTTCCGTACATGGTGTCGTACTTGCGGACGTGTTCGAGGCGGTCCAGTAGCCCGGCCACCCAACCAATCCCTCCCTCCGAGAGGCAGATCTTGATCTCCGGGAAGCGAATCGGGATGCGGGAGTAGAGCCAGTCGACTGCGGCGAACATGGCATAGCCGAAGAAGAGGACGCCGATGGTGTCGCTCGGCGCGTCGGGGGCGGTGGCCGGCGAAGTACTGGACGAGCCGACATGGAGGCAAACAACGGTGCCGGTCTCCTCACACGCCGCCATGAGTGGATCCCAGTGGCCCGAGTGCAGCGAAGGGAGCCCGAGTAGATGGGGTGCCTCGGAGAAGGTGACGGCCTTGAACCCGCGGGCGGCGTTGGTCCTGATTTCCTCGGCGGCGACTTCGGGATCGAGAAGATAGGGGAGCTGCAACGGGATCATGCGGCTTGGATCGTGGCCGCACCATTCCTCGATGCACCAGTCGTTCCAAGCTCGCACGCAGGCGAGGGCGAGTTCTGGATCGCCCGCGAGCTGCTGGAGGCGTTGGCCGGCGAATCCGGGCAGAAACGAAGGAAAACACACTGATGCGTAGACACCATTGATGTCCATGTCGGCGATCCGCGCCTCGATGTCCCACGACCCCTTGCGCATGTGCTCGAACCGTGTCGGCTCGAAGCTGTACTCCGAGACCGGGCGGCCGACCACTGCGTTGAAGCCGACATTGGGCATGACTTGGTCTTCGAAGACCCAGGCCTCGGAGCCGTCGGCTTGCTCGACGACTCGCGGAGCCCGGTCGGCCAATGCCTCCGGGAATCGGTCGATGAAGGTGTGGGGTGGTTCGACGATGTGGTCATCGACGGAAATGACGGTGAACTCCCGGGGCGCAGGATCGGGCTCGGGCAGGAAGCTGACCTTGCCCTTCACCGCTTGGGTGAACCCCTCGGAGTTCTGGAGGTCATCCAGCGAAATTGCCATGTCGGTCTCCTGGTCGGGTTGGTTCTCGGGGGCGGGTCGAGCGAGTCATTCGAGCACGTCGGGTTCGTTGGCGACGAGTTGCCGGATCGCACCGTCCCAGTAGACGGTCGCGGCTCGCTCGATGAGCGACGCTTTGAGCTGCTGCTGGAACCGGGGAGCGACGGGCGTGGCCGACGCGCCGAACGCGCGTAGTCGCCAGTGCATCTCGCAGGTTCGCTCGAAGAGCACGCTCTTGTAGATCGCTTCTTCCATCGTGGGGGCCGTGACGATCACGCCGTGGCTTACGAGCAGCGCGACGGAGTGCGAACCGATTGCGTCGGCGAGGGCGGCACCGGCGAGGGGCGTGTCGACTTCGCCGTCGTAGTCGTGCACGAGGACCATCTCGTCGACGAGGATGCTCGAGTTCTGGTGGACCAGCTCGGGGAGCTCCGGCACTGCGGCGAGGACGCTGGCGTACATCGGATGGCTGTGCACCACCACACGGGCGTCGGGTCGACGGCGGTGAAGCTCGGTGTGGATGTGGATCGCAGGGGTGACATCCCAGCGACCCGAGACAACGGTGCCCTCGAAATCGACCTCGAGCACATCGCTTGCACGGACCTCTCGCCACCAATAGCCCCAGGGGTTGACGATCAGGGTGTCGTGGCCGGGTTGTTGCCAACTCACATGGCCAGTCATGTTTTCCGAGAAGCCCGCAACATCGAGGTGTCGCACCGAGCACGCGAGCTCCTGGACAGCCGACAGCTTCATGCCGCGATCAGGGAGATGGGTGGGTGCCCAGGCGGCGAGTCCACCGATGCGATCCTCGGCTTCGGTCATCGTCCTGATACTACGGATCGATCGCTGCCCCGTCAGATGGAGATGGCGTCGTCGGCACCGTTAGGTTGGCCGGCGATGCAATGGGTGCCCTTCCACGATGCCGAGGTAGCCGACTTTCTCGAACGGGGATGGTGGGAGACAGCCACCCTGCGCGAACGAGTGGCGAAGTGGGCGGTCGAGACCCCGGTGACTACCGCCTACGTGTGGGACGACGGCCGCATCACCTGGCGCGACTACGACCGACTCATCCTGGATCTCAGCGCGCGGCTCGAGAGTCTCCAGCTCGATCGCGGTGATCGAGTGCTGGTCTTTCTTCCCGACGGTGCCGGCGTTCATGCCGCGTTCCTGGCCTGCGAGGCAGTCGGGCTCGTCGCCGTCGGGGTCGGCTGGCGAGCGGGTGAACGCGAGCTCGCGCACCTCGTCGGCAAGACCGCGGCCAAAGCCGCTGTCACGGGGGAAGAGACGAGGCTCGGCTCGGGGCCCGCGCTCATCGCCCGCCTCGGTTTGGACGCTGCGGTCATCATCGACTCGCTCGAGCACGCTCCGGGGGTCTCCGATGGTCCCCCTGTTGCATCTCGACATCAGCCACTCGGTCCGTCGGAGCCGTGGCTTCTCAACTCCACATCGGGCACCACCGGCCTGCCGAAGTGTGTGGTGCAAACCCAGAATCGGTGGGTCTATTTCCATCGGCTGGCGCGCGAGTTCGGTCAGGTCACGCCCGACGACGTGTGGATGAGCCTTGTGCCGGCACCGTTTGGGTTCGGGCTGTGGACCTCGCATGTCAGCCCAACCCTCGAGGGCGCGCCCTGTGTCGTGATGTCGCAGTTCGATCCGACTCGTGCCCTCGATCTGATCGAACGGGAACGGGTGAGCGTCCTCGCTGCCGTCTCGTCGCAGTTCGTCATGCTGCTCGATGCCCACGACGGTCAAGACCTGTCGTCGCTACGGGTGCTCTTCACCGGAGGTGAGGCGATCTCGCCGTCGCGTGCCGCGGAGTTCGAGTCGACTACCGGGTGCTCCATCCTCAACTTCTACGGCTCCAACGAGACCGGCGTCCTGAGCGGGACGACCGTTGAGGATTCGCCCCAACGCCGGTTTTCGACCGGGGGGCGGGTCGTCGATGCGATGCAGGTCAGGTTGTACGACGAGGAGGGGAGCCGCCTGCCCGCTGATCGCGGTCGGGGTCGCCCGGCGTGTCGGGGGCCCGCATTGGCGCTCGGCTACTGGGACGATCCCGAAGCCAACGCAGAGCTCTTCACCGATGATGGCTGGATGCTGATGGGCGACATCGTGGAGATCGATCACGAGGACTATCTCCGTGTTGTCGGCCGCACGTCGGACTTCATCATCCGCGGCGGGAAGAACATCTCTGCGCCAGCGGTCGAAGAGGAGGTGGGGAGCCATCCGCTTGTCAGGCTTTGTGCCGCGGTCGCGGTTCCCGATCCTCGCCTTGGTGAACGAGTCGCCGTCTTTGTCGAGATGACCGAGGGCACGCTCAGCCTCGAGGAGCTGAAACGGTTCCTCGACGGACGCGGGGTGTCGAAGGAGTGGTGGCCCGAGTATCTCGTGGTGACTGACGAGCTCCCGCGGTCGTCTGGGGGCAAGGTCGCCAAGTCTGAGCTGCGCCAGCAGGCCATCGGACTCGGGTCGGGTTGATCCAACCGGACCACCTTCTGATGCCGGTGTCGTTGTCGTCGGATTCGGGTCCCGTAGGCTGAGGGTGGTGGTTCGGCAACCGTTTGTGTACACAGAGTGTTCATTCGGGAGCCGAAAATCGATGGCAGCAGTAGCGAGTGCAGCAGTGTCGAGGGCAGCAGTGAGGACGTCATGGGTGTGAATCGGAGCACGCGCGCAGCTTGGGGACTCGGTGCCTGACCCACTTCCGTGGGAGATCATCGAGACTCTCCCTGGTGCGAACGACGAACTCATCCTCGAATGGAACGAACGGCTCCTCTCGGCTGAGGATCAGGTCGAGCGAACCCGGGCTCTCGTTGGGCGCTCGCTGGCCTCCTACTGGGCCGTCGCGGCCGGATCGAGCGATGCCACGTGGAGTGAACTCGCATCAGTGCGCGCCGGCGATGCTGAGGTCGCCATCGGGCTTGCCCGACAGGTCGGCAACACCGACCTACTCGCCGAGGCGCTTCTCGGTTCCCTCTATGCCTGCTGGGGGCCAGACCGGACTCTCGAGCGCGAGCCGATCGTCGCTGAGCTCGAGGAGATCCGCGCTGAGGTCGAGGATCTCGAGCTTCAGCTCCGGATTCGTGAGTGGGCAATTCTCGGCAGTCTCGACCGGGGCGAACTCGATCACGCCGAGCAACAGATATCGGCCTACGAGCAAGAGTCGGAAGCAGGTGCGGAGACGGCGCCTCGTCGAGTGGAACTCTGGCGGGCAAACATCGCGTTGCGAACGGGAGCGGTTGACGATGCGACATCGGTCTACGCAGACGTCGCAGACGAGATCGCCGACGCGCAAGATGCCGGTGACCTCGTATCGACCCTGCGATTCGTCACGTGCCTTTTCCGGGGCGATGTTGCCGCCACTGAGAGTCTTCGGTCTGCTCGCACTGCGTTTCCGCTCAGCGCGCAGAGGTGGGAGGCGTCGCTCATTCTTGCGCTCTCAGAAGCCCGTGAGAGCGAAGAAGCCAGGAGCCGGTTCGACGTTCTCGCCGAAGAAGACTTCGACGCGGTTCCCCGGGATCTCAACTGGTTGATGACCATGGTGCTGCTCGGGTGGGCGGCGGCCAACCTCGGCGATGCGAAGCGATGTGAGGGCCCGCTCGCCGCACTTCGCCCCTACGCAGCCCTCGACGCCACGATCGGTGCCGGGGCGGCGTCGTTGGGTCCCGTCGGTCGCGTCGTTGCGTCGCTACTGGCCTGCACTGGTGAAACCGAGGCCGCGATTGCGATGTTCGACGCTGTCGTGGCCGCGGAGCCGGCGGGGCCGTGGCAGAGCATGACCCGCCTCGACCGTGCCCGGGCGATGGTCGAAATCGACACCGACCTTGCCGGGACAGAGGCTGGCCAGGCCGAGGCTGAGCTGTCGAAGTTTGGGGCCACGTATTGGGCCGCGAAGGCCTCGATGCTCAACGCCCAGGTCCGCTTGGCAGAGTTTGGACCGCCCGTCGCGGCGCTGCTCGAGAGCGAATGGTCGCTCCGCCATCCGGCGGGAAGCGCGAATCTGCCGACTGGGCTCGGCGCCGATGCGTTGATCGAGCTTCTTACTCATCCCCACGATCCGATCGATGTCGTACAACTCGATCGGCGGGTCGACCCACCGCTTGTGGTGGGCGAACCGCTCGAGCCGGAGATCAGCGATGAGGCGCGTCGGGATCTCACCCGCCAGCTCCGTGCCATCGAACGCCGTGATGATCTCACGGACTCAGACGAGGCCGAAGCCGAAGTGCTGCGCCGCAAGTTGTCGGCAACCGCGTATCTCGCATCCAACTCCCCAGAGGTCGAGCGGGCTCGGTTCCGGATGAGCAACGCGCTCAGCGCGGCACTGGCCGCGATCGAATCCCAAGACGCGGGCCTCGCCGGGATGCTCGACGACGCGATCGACATCGGGCGACGGTGTGTGTACGCACCGGCCGATGATGCGCCGTGGGAGATTGACCGAACGGCGTGACGAGGGGTTGAGGTTCCCTAGCGTCGGTCGTATGCTTTCCCGTCGGCCTGAGCGCGCTCTCATGGCGCTGCCGGCCGTTTCGATCTCACCTCACGAAGGAATGTTCTGTGCCCACGATTCAGCAGCTAGTCCGCAAGGGTCGCCAGTCGAAGCGCCGCAAGGAAGCAACCCCCGCGCTCAAGGGCGCGCCCCAGCGTCGTGGCGTTTGCACCCGCGTCTACACCGCCACCCCGAAGAAGCCGAACTCTGCGCTGCGCAAGGTTGCCCGTGTTCGGCTCACGAGTGGCATCGAGGTCACGGCCTACATTCCGGGTGAAGGACACAACCTCCAGGAGCACTCGATCGTTCTCGTTCGTGGCGGTCGTGTGAAGGATCTCCCTGGTGTGCGGTACAAGATCGTTCGCGGCACGCTCGACACCTCTGGTGTGCGAGACCGCAAGCAGGCCCGTAGCCGCTATGGCGCGAAGAAAGAAGGCTGACGATGCCTCGTAAAGGTCCAGCTCCGCGGCGCGAGATTCATCCCGACCCGATTCACGATTCGGTTCTCGTCACCCAGTTCATCAACAAGATTCTCCAGCGGGGCAAGCGGACGCTCGCCGAGAAGATCGTCTACGACGCACTCACCATCGTCGAAGAGAAGACGGGTGCTGAGCCGGTCAGCGCGCTCAAGCGGGCCGTCGACAATGTTCGACCCCAGCTCGAAGTCAAGAGCCGCCGCGTTGGTGGTGCGACCTACCAGGTCCCGATCGAGGTCCGGCCCCGCCGGGCGACCACGCTCGCCATCCGTTGGATGGTCGAGTTCTCCCGCGCCCGCCGCGAGCGCACGATGGCCGAACGCCTGGCCAACGAGATCCTGGATGCCAGCAACGGCATCGGTGCGGCGTGCAAGCGCCGCGAAGATGTCCAGAAGATGGCCGATGCAAACAAGGCCTTCGCCCACTACCGCTGGTAAGTCATGAGCGGTAAAGAAACGACGCACGGCCGAAGCCTCCGCTGGAGAAGGGGGCCCCGGACAACAGAAACGCGATGGCCCTCGGCAAACACCGATGGGCCCTCTCCGAACACGAGGGAGCGCGGACGGCTGCACGTCCGAAAGGACCGCAGCGCAACTACCACGCTCCCTTTTTCATGGCCTGCAAGGGCCCTGGCTGAACGAAGCAAAGAGAAGAGACAGATAGATGCCCAGGACAACACCACTAATGCGCCTCCGGAACATCGGAATCATGGCGCACATCGACGCCGGTAAGTCGACGACCACCGAGCGCATCCTGTTCTATACGGGACGCGTTCACCGCGTCGGTGAGGTTCATGATGGTGCCGCGACGATGGACTGGATGGAGCAGGAGCAGGAGCGCGGGATCACGATTACGTCGGCTGCGACGACCGCTCACTGGAAGCGGAACGACGTTGAATTCCGCATCAACATCATCGACACACCCGGACACGTTGACTTCACGGCTGAGGTGGAGCGTTCGCTCCGCGTCCTCGACGGTGCGGTGGCCGTGTTTTGCGCAGTGGGCGGCGTAGAGCCGCAGTCTGAGACGGTGTGGCGTCAGGCCGATCGTTATCAGGTCCCGCGCATCGCGTTCATCAACAAGATGGATCGTATCGGCGCCGACTTCATGAATGTCGTCGAGATGATGAAAGACCGCCTGGGCGCAAACGCTCACCCCGTGCAATACCCGCTCGGTGAAGGCGAGCTCTTTACGGGCATGGTCGATATCATCGAGCGCAAGGCGATCATCTTCGAAGACGAGATGGGATCCAATATCACCGTCGGCGAAGTGCCGGACGGGCTCAAGGATCAGATCGAAGAGCTGCGCAACTCGCTGCTGGAAGCGGCGGTCGAGCACGACGATGTACTGATCGAAAAGTATCTGGCCGGTGAGGAGCTCACCGACGACGAGTTCCGTCACGCCGTCCGATCCGCGACGAACAAAGGCGTCATATTCCCGGTCTTCTGCGGCTCGGCCTTCAAGAACAAGGGTGTACAGGCTCTTCTTGATGGCGTGATCGACTACCTCCCGTCTCCGGTCGACGTCGAGGCGATTGAGGGTCATCTACCGCAGCACGACGAGACGTTCGAGACTCGTGAGGCCAGTGACGACGCGCCGTTCTCCGCGTTGGCGTTCAAGATCGCGACCGACCCTTACGTGGGTAAGCTGACGTTCTTCCGGGTGTATTCGGGTTCGCTGCCTTCTGGCAGCTACGTGTACAACG
>JAVJHY011602840.1:0-10336 GCA_035593235.1 Phascolosoma agassizii | reverse complement strand
CCAGGCCATGCCCGGCTACGTCAACGAGCTGGCCTACACCTTCGAGACCCCGGGCACCTACCGCGTGATGTGCCTCGAATATTGTGGATTGGTTCACCATGGGATGATCTCCGCACTGACCGTCGTCGACGAAGCCACCAGCCTGGGAGCCCTGTAGATGTCTGCCTCAAACGCCACGCTCGAGCCGACTCGGCCCGAGGGCTGGGTCTGGGCCTACCTCGGTCTGGTCGGAATCGTGATTGTTCTAATGATGGTCTTCGGCCTGATCATGCGCTGGGGCCAGGCCGGTCTGCTCGAGGTGCCGCCGGGCTGGTTCTACGCGTTCATGACGATGCATGGGGTCGGCATGGTGGGCATCTCCGGGATGGGCGGCGCGGCGATCCTGTACCACTTCCTGAGTCAGTACGTGGATCTCTCCCGCAAGATCTTCGTCGCCAACTTTGTCCTGTTCCTGGTCGGCGCAGTGCTGCTGCTCGGCCCCAGTCTGTTCGGAGGCTATGCGGGAGCCTGGACCTTCCTCTATCCGTTGCCTCAGACATCGGGAGGGGCCTGGACACCCGCGGCAGCCGCTATCCACCTGACCGGCCTGGCGCTCGTGGGGGTCGGCTTTCTGCTCTTCCACCTCGATACCGCGCGGGCGATCCTCGCCCGGTACGGCTCCCTCGGGACGGCCCTTGGCTGGCCTCAGCTTTTCGGCGGCTCTACGGATGAGCCGCCGCCGGCGACCGTCGTGGCGGCCACGATGGTGTTGATCGTCAATATCCTGGGTCTAGTGAGCGGCGCTTCAGTGATCGTGATGTCGATTGTCGCCGCCTTGAACCCAAGCTTCCAGATCGATCCGCTCCTCGCCAAGAACATGATCTTTCTGTTCGGCCATATCTTCATCAATGCCACGATCTACATGGCCGTCACGGCGGTCTACGAACTGCTTCCGCTCTATGCGGGCCGCCCGTGGAAGCCCAACCGGATTTTTCTCGCGGCCTGGAATGTCTCGGCCTTGTTCGTCGTGATCGTCTACCCCCACCACATGCTGATGGATTTCGCACAGCCGAGCTGGATGCATGTGCTGGGGCAGATCATTTCTTACGCAAGCGGTTTTCCGATCCTGGTCGTCACAGCCTTCGGCGCGTTGACCCTCGTGTACCGATCCGGGATTCGTTGGACGGCTGCCAGCGGCTTCCTCATGCTCTCGATGTTCGGCTGGTCCGCCGGTGTCGTTCCCGCCGTAGTCGACGCGACGATTGCCGCCAACGTCGTCATGCACAATACGCAGTGGGTGCCCGGGCACTTCCACTTCTATCTCGTCCTCGGCCTGCTCTCGATGTTCCTGGGCTTCGCGCTGCACTTTTCCTCTCAGGAAGCCGACACCGCTGCGGATCGGGCGGGGCTCTGGATCTATGCGGTGTCGGGCCTTGGCTTCACCTGCGCATTTCTGGCGGCAGGGGCCTCGAGCGTCCCGCGCCGTTGGGCGACCCACTTTGCGGAGTGGCAGGGGATTGCGTTGGTTGGAGCAATTTTTGGCACCCTGGTGGTGTTAGCGACGCTTCTTCTGGTTGCTCGCATCACCCTACGAGCCCGCAAGGCAGCCTAATCCGTGCATCCCGTTCTCCTCCACACCGCTGTTCTGATATTCGGGACGCTGCTGCTGGGTTGGGGGACCGATGGCTTTCAGGCCGTGACCAGTGAAGCGGCGCGGCGCGTACGCGTGGAGTCCCATCCCCAGGAGATCCCTGCTGTGGAGCTCGTCGATCATCTGGGCCGCCGGTTTCGCTGGGAGCAGTACCGGGGTCGTCGGGTGCTCGTGGAGTTCATCTTCACGACCTGCCCAGAAGTCTGTCAGCGCATGACGTCGGACTTTGCCCAGCTAAGTGGGCAGGGGAGCTTGGCCCCGGAGCGACTCAGCATCACCTTCGATCCCGCGAACGACACCGTAGAGCGACTCCATGCCGTCGCTCTTGCGCACGGGGCGGATGGGGAACGCTGGCGATTCGCCCGTATCGAGAACACGAGGGCTCTGGCCGAAACACTGACTGCTTTCGGGATCGTGGCGATCCCGGCTCCGGCCGTCGGCTTCGAACACAACGCGGCTATCCACGGGGTCGATCGCGCGGGGCGAGTCGCGCGAATCTCGGACATCGAAGACTTCGAAGCGATGGGTCAATGGGCAAGCGCGCTGTCAGTCGAATAGCCTTGGGTGTCGTCCTCTGGCTGTCGCTCTTGGCGGGGCGAGAGGGGCTCGAAGCGCGGATGTGGACCCACGGTCTGGTCTTGCTGCCCGGGCTGGCAGTGTGTGGGGTGCTGTGGGCCCCCCGTTCCAAGCCCCCGGCCCTGCGCGCATCGGCGCTGTTTCTCGCTGGCCTGTTCGTCGCCGCATTCTGGATGCTCCCACGCAACCTCGATGCGTCGCTAGAGGTGAGCTCGATGGAGTTGGCGAAGTTCCTGACCCTGCCTGTATTCGTCGGAATTCCGTTGACTTGGGGTGGCAGGGCGCTCGGGGGCGTGACCCGTGGTTTCGTCGCCTCGAACCTGGTTTCGATGTTGCTCGCATTGGGCTGGCTTTACCACGCAGCACCGATCCGGGTCTGCAACTACTATCTGCAAACCGACCAGAAGCAATTAGGGACGGGGTATCTGGTCATTGCAGCAACACTGGTTGCGTGGTGGCTCCCGCGATTGTTCTTGGGGGGGTCCACGAGGCCCCTACGGAGCGGGCCTTCGAGAAACGCCCGACGGACGAGTTGGAGATCCTCGTCGCGAATCACGATCCGACTCCGTACTAGCCGTGAGACGACGAGACCAAAACACCGACAGCCTGCTGAGTGGCCCGAACGTAGCCCCCGCCGAACTTGATCGCGTGGACCACGAGCGGCGCGAGCTGATGCAGGGGCACTCGTTCTTCCCAACCCTCAGCTAGGCGGAAAGCCTCGTGGTACGCCGAGAAGCAGTCGTCCCCATACCCGCCGAAGAGTCGCATCATAGCGAGATCGAACTCGCGGTGGCCACCGTGAGCCGCCGGATCGATCAACCAACTGAAGCCGCGGCCATCCACCAGGCGATTGCCCGCCCACAAGTCTCCATGAAGTCGTGCAGCGGGTTCGGGCGGGCCCCCGAGTTCGGCGAGCCGGGTCGAGACCTCTTCGAGCGCGCTCAGCGTGGCTGAGGGAAGGGCACGCTCATCGGTCGCCAGCCGAATCAGGGGTTGCAGCCGACTCTCGCGAAAGAACGTCTCCCAGGTGGCCGCCGGTTCGTTGGGAAGGCGTCGGCTCCCCGTTGTTCGACGGTCTTCGCGGCCAAAACAAGGAGAACCGGCTCGGTGAAGGGCCGCCAACGCCTGCCCCAGCTCGGCTTCAGTCGATGCTCTGGAGTCACCGGGCTCGATCCATTCCAGAACCAGCAGCGATGGCGCATCCGAGACGACCAGCACTTCGGGAATCGGGATGGCATCCGCCTCGCGAAGCCAGGCGAGCCCGGCCGCTTCGGTTTCGAAGAAGCCGGCGGGAGCCTCCGGGTGGGTCTTGACAAAGGCGAGGCCTCCATCTGCGAACGCGACCCGAAATGCCAAGGCCACATCTCCGCCGCCGAGTCGGGTCAAGCCTTGAACCGGCCGATCCAGCCTCGTCTCGATTTCCCGCGTCAGATCTTCCATCGAGGGGTCCCTCACGACTCTTCCAAGCGCCCGCGGGTCGAAATGCCTTCTGAGGTGCGGGCAGGAGTGCTTGCGTCCACAGAACCCTCAGGCGGTTTCGACCTAAAACCTAACCGACAGCCGAACGGCAGCGAAACCTTCGACTAGCCGGATCCGGTAAGATGAGCGACGCGCAGCCCTAGAGGAGACACCGATGTCCAACGATACCGCCGCTACCCCCGGTTCTGGATCGCCGCCGCCCCGCTGGATTCTGAAGACGATGACGAAGACCCATGTGCTTCTTCATCGCCTCAGCGGTGGCAAGCTGTTCAATAAGCTCGGTGGAGATGACGTCTGCTTCATCACCATGACCGGGGCCAAGAGTGGCCGGCAGATCACCATCCCGTTGATGTACGTGCCCTACGAAGGGGGTGTGTTGTTGGTCGCCTCTCAGGGAGGTGCTCCCAAGAACCCCGTGTGGTTTGGCAATCTGGTGAAGCACCCGGATATCAGCGTGAACTATCGCGGAAATCGCATGAACCTCCGCGCGCGACTTGCGACCGCCGCGGAGAAGCCGAGTCTGTGGCCGCTCTGTGACGAGTACTACGCACCGTACGCCGAGTATCGCGAGCGAACCACGCGGGAGATCCCGATCTTCGTCTGCGAGCCAGTAGCCTGAACCAAGGCCGCTCCGGCTATTGACTCATGTGGTAACCGCCGTTCGGCGACAAGGTCTGGCCGGTCACGAAGCCCGCTTCGTCGCTGGCCAAGTAGAGCGCCGCGTAGGCGATGTCGTCCACATGACCGAAGCGGCCCATTGGCGTCGCACCCTCGATGAAGGGGCGGGCAGCCTGGATCGGGTCCGTGAGTTCCGTGTCAATAAAACCCGGGGCCAGAGCGTTGACACGGATGCCCCGGGTTACCACCTCCCGAGCCAAGGAGCGGGTCAAGCCGAGGATTCCAGCCTTAGCCGCACAGTAGGCGAGAGACCCGCCACCCCCCGCGGTCCCCATGATCGAGCCCATGTTCAAGATCGAGCCGGAGTTCTGGCGATTCATGATCTTCAACCCCTCGCGGCAACAGTAGAAGGTGCCGTTGAGGTGGACGTCGATCATCCGCTGCCACTTGTCATCGGTTAGGCCGACGGTCGCATCCAAGTGGCTGGTGATCGGCCCTCCGGCAGCCATCTCGGCAGCTTGCTGCAAGGGAATCGCGTTGAAGCGCTCGACCTCCTCGGTGTCTCCGTCGAACGCGAAGCCCGCGTTGTTGACAAGCACATCCAGCCGGCCAAAGTCTCGGTCGACCCGGGCAAACATCGACTCCACCGCCGCAGAGTCCGCGACATCCGCCTCGACCGCTGAGCCTTCGACCTCTTTGGCCACGGATTCGGCTGCGGCGAGCCGGAGGTCGTTCACAATGATCTGGGCGCCTTCCTCGTGGAAGCGACGGGCCATCTGAGCGCCGAGGCCTGCGCCCGCACCCGTGATCAAGGCCACCTTGCCATGCAGTCTTCCGGTCATCATGTTTCCTCCCCAGCCAGGATCGGCTAGGGACATGGTGGCAGATCTCCCGGCTCGACACTCCTTAGCGGATACCGAGAAGGGGGGCTCCGGCCCGCCCTTGGCATGACCGACGAATGATGCGTAGCGTCGAGACTCGCGGATCCGTGGTGAGCGTTTCGAAGCGAGGCCTGGGCTTCGACGTGGATCCCGCAGGCCGGGCCTTGACCGAACCGGAAGAGCATGGCTGCCGAGTGGTCCAGTTGACGGCCGGAACGGGACCAACGCCGTACATGGGCACGGGTCATCCCTTGGACGAAGGGCTCCTCGTCGCGGCGGTCCTCGGTGGATTCTCTTCAGGCGGCCGAAATGTGGGGCAGGGCTAGAAGGCCAACTGCCAACCCACGGTCGCCAACCAATCGGTCTCCAGCTGCGGCCCGTCCAGGTGTTGCATCACAGGACGTCCCACCTCAAATGCCAGTCGGTGGCCTTGGAGAGGCCCACGGGGGATCGCCAGGTTCATGCCCAGAAGGAGATCGAGTCTCCGACCCGCGCGTCGGTCGGGGTCCGCCGTCGGCACAACGGCCCGCATCAGCTCGTCATCATCCCCTCGGATGTTCCGGCCATCTCGGTAGTCGAGACGGACGGAGGCCGAAAGCCATGGCGTCAGCACGCGAGACAGCCAGCCCGAGGCTCCCCACGCGTGCCCCAAGCGATAGCCTTTGCGATTGGTTCCCGTGCGAAGCGTGGCGCGGAGCTGCCCACCCCAGGACCAGGACTTCGCAAAACCGGTGTAGGTGATCCCGGGAAGCAGATCCCAAGTGCCCGAGCCGAGCTGCATCGGATAGGGGAGACGCTGGCGGCCAGCCGGGGTGTCATCGCGAACAGAGATGGATCCGGTCGGAAGACTCAAGCCGGCATTCAAATGAAGCTTGTGAGCGCCGGTGTCGAGCAGACCGAGCAGGGCGGTGAGTTTGATATCACCAAGGCCCTTGGCCCGGGTCGTGAAGTGGCGGCCCCCTCGTGTCTTGTGCTTCATGTCGAGCCGTACCAAAGGCACCATGGCCATCATCGTGATGCGATCCGTTGGGGCCCACATGCCGCCGAACATGTGCATCTGCATATCCATATCCATCGGCGTGACCGGAAATCTACGCAAAACTGTGTCGGAGGCCACACGTTCCGTACCGTCGCGGTTTCCGTTCATGTTCATGCGGGTGTAGCGGTAGGCGAGCATGAACTCCCCCGCTTCATGAAGGTGCTCTCCCATCACACCGATCGGCGCATGGGAATCGGCGCGAGAGCCTACGCCGTGGTGGGGATGGGGCGGCATGGGCACCGCCTCCGCTACGGCGTGGGAGGCTGTGGGCTCTCCGAGAACTCCGCCGGCTTCCGTGGCTGACATCGAAAGGGACGAGAAAAATAGAATCGAAAGGGCCGCAACCGGGCCTAGCATTCGCAACATGGCACGCTCCAAGCAATCCCCTGGTGAGCAGGGGCATCGTGACGAGAGAATTCGCGTTTCGCGTTCTGGCCCGCCAGGAGGCGGGTTCGTCAGCTGGGGAGCGGTACAGGAGTCGGCGGGCGCTCCCCGCGACTCAGGAACTGGACGTGGGCGTCGGTTTCTTCGCGGCCTTTTTCGGAGGGATCCGTCATCTCGAGCGGTGAAGGGGTGTGCCACGCCAGGGGCGTAGCCTCGGGCCCACCGGCCTTGTCGCAGCCGCATAAGCAGGGAGCTCGAACCCCGACGAGACCGTCTCGATGCGCGGCGGTGGCCGCGTGCTCGACTTCAGACGGATTCTGGTGTGTGCCCAGTGAATGGGCGTCGTGGTCACCCATCAAAGATCCCGTTTTGTCGGAGACCTCAGGTTCGTGGCAATCGGGCGCTGCAGCGATGAGTTGCGCCTCGTGAAGAACCGCGGGTGCCGTGGAGACCGGCAGGCTCAGGGCGATTGGCCTCACGCCTCGCACAGGCTCGAGCCGGATACAGGGCGAGAGCGCCGTCGTCAGATAGACGAAGAGCAGTCCCACAAATGCACCAATTCTGCCGTGCTGCACCGCAGGCATCCTACCCGTCGTTGAGCGGGGTGTCAGGCGACGTTGATCCCCACGAAGCTCCCTGCGCACTGCACAAGCAGCGTCGTCGCATTCCGTCCGGAGTTTCGGAACGGTGCCGATTTCGACACTCCAGAGCCGGGGAAACCCTCTTCGGAGCCGGTACACGCGAAGCTCGGGCTCGGCTCTTCGCCGATCGTCTCGCCGGCATTCACCCTCGACGGAGACTGTTCTCTCTGGTTCACCCAACGGCTGCAGACTTGCCTGCTCGCCGACCAAAGAAGCTGCCGTCACCCAGGGAAAGTCCGCTGCTGTAGCCCTGCTTGGCTATCCCCGACGTGGTTCGACCTGCTGCGAACAAACCCGGGATGGGCTCGCCCGAGGGTGTTCTTACTTCGCCATCGGGACTGATCCACAGCCCGCCTAAGGTGAAGGCCGCATACCAGGTTTGGTCCACCCGGAGGTCGAAGGCGCCAAACGGCGCGGCTTTCAGGGGACGAACATGGCGAGGCCGCTTGTGAAAGACCGGGTCCGAGCCCTCGGCGGCGTGGCGGTTGTAGAGCGCCATGGTGGCTTCGAGGGCACCTGCAGGCATACCCAGCTCAGCCTCCAACTCGGCCCAACTCTCCCCGACCGCTGCCACTTCGGTGGGGGCGTTTTCCGGGCGTTCGAAGCAACCCTCGTCCACGATGGCGTAGACCTGGCCGTCTTGATGCAAGAGGGCCATCTCCCCGGTGCGACCCATGTAGGCGTCTTCGTTGATGAAGCGTTGCCCCAGCCGATTGACGAAGACCGCTTGCTTCAGCGAGACAGGCGGGAAGAGGGGCAAGGTGATATCGCCGCCCGCCATGCGAATCGTGGCGGCTCCGGCGGCGGCCGCCATGCGAATCCCGCTTCCGTCATCGTGCTCAGTGCCGATCTTGTACTTGCAGCGAGCCAGCGCCGGTGCGTACTGAGCCACCATCTCCCTGTTGAAGATGAAGCCCCCTGCCGTCAGGACGACACCGCGACGGGCCCGAACGAAGTACGGCTCCCCCGATGATCGGGCGGCGACCCCCACGACACGGCCGTCGTCACCCAACACCAGGGCTTCGACCCGTGCCCCCGAGGTGATCCGGGCGCCAGCGGATTCGACGCCGGCCAAGAGGGTCTGCATCAGCAGTGCGCCTTTGGGCCCGACGACCGTCGCGCAGTGTCCGCGCGGCGCGGGCCTGGCGATGTCGTGGAAGGGCCACGCCTCTTCACTCCCCGAGTAGGTGAGACTCTCATTGCCGGGCGGCTCGTGGCTGTCGGCGAAGAAGGCCTCCTTGAAAGGAAGACCGAGCTCGCGCAGCCAGAGGAAGTGCTCGACGCTGTCCTCGCAATAGGGCCGCACTAGCGCCTCATCCGGAGCTGGCCCACAGGCCGCGATCAAGTAGTCGAACATGCTCTGGGGATCGTCCTCGAACCCGAGCGCGGACTGAAGCGGGGTTCCTCCACCGAGGTAGAGCAGGCCGCCCGAGTTGGCCGACGTTCCGCCGCCGCCTCCGGCTGCCTCGAGGACAAGGGTGTCGGCTCCGCCGCGGGCGGCCTCGATAGCGGCGCAGGCCCCTGCGCAGCCCAGTCCTACGACCACAACATCCGCCTCCCCTTGGTAGTGGCTGATGCTGCGTTCAGGGATCGGAGCAGCTTGCTGGAGGGGGCCGGTCACAGGCCGGCGACGGTATCACCCCCTAGCCCCAGAAAGAACACAGCAAACTGATTTGATCATGTTAAAATCCCGCGATGGCCGCCGCCTCCAATCGCTCACTTCCGGAATCTGCCCGGCTCGTCACTGGACCTATGGCCGAGCGTCGGGAGCGGATCCTGAAAGCCGCCCGAGGCATCATCGGCAAAAGCGGCATCGGTGGCCTGACCATGCGCCAGCTGGCCCAGCGCAGCCAGGTCACAGTCCCCACCCTCTACAACCTGATCGGCGGCCGGGACCGAGTGATCCTCGAAGCCGTCCGCGACCAGACCGCGCACTTCCTGGCCGATCTGCGGATCCCGCAGGGGACCGATCCGGCAGGCAGGGTGATGGCCGTGGCCGATGCGTGCACCCGCGAATTCTTGGGTTCGCCGGACTACTACCGAAGCCTATTGGCCTGGATGTTCACGGCGGAAGGCGCGGAGGAGGTTCGACAGGATGTGGGCGTAGCCTTTACCCACGAGCTTCGTGCCGGGCTGGTGGGACTTGCCGACGCCGGCGGACTCGCCGACTGGGTCGACACGTCGCACCTCGCGGACCGCATGGCCGCCCATCTGGCCAGCGCGTCCTTGGAGTGGGCCTCAGGCTCTCTCAGTGCATCCGCCTTCCGCGCCCTTGCACAGTTTGAATCCGCGCTCGCCCTGCGAGCGGTGGTGGTCGAGCCTGCGATCCAGGCCAAGCTCAATGAGATCGCACGACAAGCCCAGAAACGGCTTGCACGGAAACGTCGAGAAACCCCGCGACGGGTTCGAAAGACTTCGGGAGAGAGATCGTGAAACTTCGACACCCCATCACAGGGGCCATCTACACCTTGCAGGAAGATGGGCTGGTCAGAGTCGAACAAGATGATGGATGCAGCGGCGTCTTCGACTACAAGGGGCATCATCGAAGCGGTGAGCTGAAGGATGCGGACCCCCATCTGCTCGGCTGGATCGGCGGTCCAGTACCTGAACCACGGGGCATGCTCGGTAGCTCCCGTACGACTCATTCCTCGAGCGGCGTTGCCGTTCCCAATTTATCCGATCGAGCAGAGCTCGACGCGGACCCCACACGAAGGAGCAAAGGCATGGATCTCGGACTCAATGGACGCAAGGCGGTGATCACCGCAGCCACACGCGGAATCGGACTCGCCATCGCCCAGACCCTGGCGGACGAGGGCGCGGATGTCCGATTGGCTCACGTCGATGTTGACGAAGCCGAAGTTGGCGAAAAAGGCCGGCGTGGGCGGCGCCTCCTGTGTCATGAGAAACTCCAGCCGCTCCAGGTAACCGCGCTGAAGGTTTCGGCGGTAGGGGCCAATGGCAGACCGGTTACGAACTTCGCTCCAGATACCATTCCGTAGGTCAGTTAGCATTTCGCCGCACGTGTAAGTATCGTTGCCGTGCATTGCTTCGGCCTCCATCATCCTTGCCAGGCGCTGGGGGTCGAGGA